>APFE030219426.1:3398-73284 GCA_000404065.3 Pinus taeda
ATAGACCTCGGTTTTCGTGCAGAAAATCGCCTCCTTGAAATTCGTGCCCAAAAATCAGTCTTTTACTGTTTGCTCAACAAAAATCTGCCTTTTACTGCTTGTTCTTTCAGCTGTACGGGTTTGTTGAAGTGCTGCCTTGGAATATGTGCCAAACTGTTGCCTTCTTCTCCTTCCTATCCAGAACTCTTCTTTGCTCTCTTGCTCTCCTTCTCCCAATCTGCTCATGAGAAGAATGATCTTTTCCTCATTTTCCTCTCTTAATCCAACCCTAAGTGACTTTTGGGTGATCCCTAAATCCAATCGCTGAAATAGATTCAGATCTATAACTGAGATTAAATGCTCATTTAAATCTCACTTTCTATTTTTTAATTCACCCCACTTTAATAAAGACCCACTTAGTCATTTATTTCCAAAGTCACTTTTCCTTTCTAATTTTACATTGACTTTATTAAAGTCACTTTAAAATTAGACTTTAGTAACTTTATCACTTAAAGTCACTTTTAAATTAGATTTGACTTTATAAAAATTATAAAGTCACTTTAGGAGAAAAATAAAATTCTTTTGGACACTTTTCCCTAGGCCAAAAGATCAAAGCCTAAGGGAACCACTTGTCCTCCGGTACCAAATTTCAACATCTTAAAACTCTCTAAGTTTTCATGACTGTTACAAATTATGCTAAAAGATTCAAGTCCTAGAAAAGATTGAAGCTATCAAAAGGAATCCTCATAACAATTGCAGTTATGGCTAGAGCGGAGCAATGAGGACCCTTGGTCAAGCACGCAGACCGTTGGCCCATGGTAAAGTGCGATGGCACAAAACTGGCAAAGCCGGAGGCTAATTCAGGAAACATAGGTGGATCTGATACGCGATTAAGCGCTTAGCGCAGGGCGTCCCCCTCAGTGAACGAAAGCCCCAAAGCGCCGAGCCCCGAAATCGCTATAAAATTCGGAAAAGTAACTGTTTCGGTTCCGTAGTGTGGGATTCCCCAAACCGGTAGGATATCAGAAGGCTTCGAGGCGGTAAGCAGTTTTGACTGAGTCCTGCCCGATGCCACAAATTGAGTGGCATGCATCCGATGGATGAGAGATAAAACCACCCGCATTGGATGGGTAAACATTGTGCGACTTGTCCGCCCGATATGAAGGATGACCGTAGGATCTAGGGGGTCTAGATCGACGATGGAGATATGTCCCAATGGCTGACCAGATTTTACAGGTCAAAAAGCAAGATGATAGAGATTTGATGTCTAATGTGGATGATGAGTTGGCAAATGATTTGTGTTCACATGCGATCTTGAAGAAAACAGATTTAACGACCATTCGAGTATGATTCAGGGAATCTGACACCCAGTTCATTAGTAAATAAGTGGCCACCTCCCTGCGAGGCGTTACCTGGTGATGATGACATAGAGCAGAGGAATTTGAACAGATAAAGGAAAGGAACCATAAGGCTGGGAAGCGGAAACAAACAGTCAAAAGAACAAACTAGCTTTAAAGCCATAAACTGACAAAAGCAAAAGAGGAGAGGATACAAAGAAGCAACACACAGAGACGTAGAAAGCCGAGATGACCTGAAGGCAACATCAAGCCAGATAGAGCGAGAGAGAGTCAGAAAGTCTGTGTACTCCATTGAAGGCTTGAGAGGTTCAAGCAAACTCCTCGGCATAGGCCTGTCATACTACTGTGACCCTTAGAGGTCGAGTTTCATTAAGGTGAGTCTGTGCACTCCATTCCAATTGACTCCATTCTGTTTAGTGAGTCTCGAATCGAGCTCACTGTTGTAAAAATCTGCTTGAAAACATAATAGAGAGGCCACCACTGAAAGGCTGGACCAGGAGACATAGCCTAGGAACATTGGGTGAACTCCTTATAAAACTTGTTTTGTTTACATGTTTGACTCTTATGTTTTCTTTGTTTGCCTCAGTGTCTATGTATTCTAACAATCTTATCGATCCGTTGCATAAGTAACATAGGCACATCCATGCACATGAGTCTGTAATACCTTTCATTCTTTATCCTGGATAAATTCTAGATTAGTCTAGATTGTGTTACTTATTTTCCTCCCCCTCACACATTGTTGAAAGAACTTTGAGTTTTTGTCCCCAACCTTTAGCCAAATCACTCTAGTCTTCAATCTCCATGCCTCCTCTTTCTGTCTCAAGAGACAAATATTTTCTATTTCCAATCTTTTCAAATGGTCCTTTGTTTCATAGGATGTATAACTTGCAATACCCATGTTTTCCTGCTCCGAAATGTCAAATTCAATTTTCTGAATGGTGGTCTCATCCTTTTTCATTTTTTCTTTGGCCCATCTAATGGTTTTGTATTTGATACGACCTAAATTGCTTACAATCACTTTAGCCAGAGAAGAGATGTTGTCATGACCACAGTGAGTCTAGGAATCCATGATTAATTTATGAAATTCAACTTCAGCAAGCCAAGTGGCATTAAATTTGAATGGGGAGTTTGGCTTGTGATTAGAGTTCATAATTTCCAAATAAATTTAGGAGTGGTAAGATATTCCCCCCGATCCCACCCATTGTCGAATTCTGTCTAACTTAACCAACATAGGTGCTTTAATAATGAAACAATTCAATCTCCTAGCTAAAGCATCCTCTCCTATTCTCATATTCCTCCAAGTTGGCAGAATCTTGGCCAAATCAATGTTCATGAGGTTATTGGAGTTCATCAGATATTCAAAATATGTCGTTAAAGGGTCAGTTTATGCTCTATTTCCCCAAGATTCAACATGGCCCAAAGAGAAATTTAGGTCTCCTCCTATGATTCTCCCCCTATGATTAAGTGGTCTGTCTACATGAAAGCTGCATTCATCAGATTGACCCAATAAGCCTCCCTATTATGGCAGGGACCATATATATGTTGTAATGTATATTATGTTATCTAAACATTTTGACCGAGTCAAATTACATAAAAAAATGAAAATATTTAATTAAAACATTTTGTTTTAGTGAAATAACATAAAAATAAAATTAAACTAAAAAAATAAAATTAATAGTTAAACACCCTGATCCATCTTAACTCCCATATCTATCATGCTAAAGGACCAAATATCTCAACATACAAACTATTCAAATTTTGCACTTGAAATAAAAATTTGGTTCTCAAAAGATTTAATCCCTCTTGATAAATCCAAAATTAAAATAAAACTAAACACATTGATTTTAATTTTAATAATTAAAATTCCAAAATTAAATAAATTAAAACCATTAATTTTAATTCAAATAATTAAATTCCAAAATTAAAATAAAACTAAACCCATTATTTTAATTCTAATAATTAAATTTATATTTAAAACCGTATGCGACTCATTCGTGATTGCTCTTCGCACTTTAAACCCAAACGAAAATTGATTTTTGCGTTTTTTAATATTTCATTTTTATTTTAAATATTAATATTATTTAATTTTTCCAAATGACCTTAGAAGGCCAAAGCCAAAGGAAGAAAGTGGAGCATATGTGCAAAATACCGCTCATGATCAATCGAAGCGAAGCGAAAAACCGGGATCGAAGAGGGTTTTAGAAATCAAGTCCCATCAAACAACTTATTGAAATGTTAGCTTCTCCATTACATGATCTCATAAGCAGGGAATCCCTGAACGGCTGAGCCAAGGAGGAACCGCAGAGTCCGATATTTATGGAGTCCAACTCAGCTAAGACGAGTTTCCTTTATTAGAGGCGGATTAGGCAGCTAGATGAACTCAAATACTCCATTTTTCATCTACTATTACATTTTGAGCTCAATTTTGCTGAACTAAGCCACAGATCGAGAATTTTCAGCCAAAACCATGTCAGAAAATGGATACGAATCCGCAAATGCGCCAGAAGGTGCTACAGTCGACCCCCACAAGGTCGAGAACGTGAATGCAGACGAACCAGATTTTGCAGATTTCAGCGTATTACCTGAACGACAGAGGCAGCAAATGGGCGGATCGGAGGGCTTTGAAGGGGAAAGTTCTGTAAAGAAGGTGGAAATTGTAAATGAAAATGCCGAGCATGTTGTCAAGGAGGTCGTAAATAAGAGCGACGAACCTACTATAAATAAGATGGAAAATTCAAATGAGAATGATGAAACCGCTATAAAGGTGGTCGAGAACTTTAATGAAAATGAAGATCAATCTAATAAAACGTTTACTATGCGGGAGCTAATAAATCGTTTGGACGAAACTGAAAATGATCAGTCGCAAGCGGCGCATGGAGTAGAAGAGAACGGAACTGTCGAAGAAAACGAAGATGAGATTCAAAGGATCGGTGATGGAATCCTGGAAGCGAGTGAACAGGAAAATGGCGGACTGTTCAGAGGAACAATTGTTCATGACGACGAGAGGCGAGATGCGAGGTCGTCTTACCCGTAAGTCTTGCACTTAATTTTTGTAAACATCTCGGAATTTAAAATCGATTGAAGATTTGTGCTTTATTTTGATAATTTCAGAGAGCTTAATATAATAAATAAAATAAAATAATCTTGCTCCTTTTAGTTATTATTTATTAAAACCCTGGAATTAAAAAGCCAACTTCAGAAATGCTTTCTATTTTATCATTTTGGAGAGCTTAATTTGAAAGAGAAGAAGAATTCAATAAAATATTGTCTTACCTGTATGTCTGTAGTCCCGTTTGCTTAGTTTTTCTTGAAATCCTGGAATTGAAAAGCGACTCAAGTTATGTGCTTCGAGTTATCATTTCGGAAAGCTTGATTTGAGAACTTGATTTGAAATGGAAGGAGACTTCAAGAAGATGAAACCTTAACTGCAAGTCTGTAGTCCTGTTTACGTATGGTTTGTCAAAGCCCTGGAATTGACATGTGCTTTATTTTGTCATTTTGAGGGAGCATAAGCTGAATCGGAAAATGAATTCAAGAAATGTACGGGTGAAACTAAATGGTCTTTATAATCTTTAGGTCTTTAGTGATATAATGAGGGTGGAACTGAAGTATTTTAAATATAGATGTAATATACATGTACACCAGTGAAATCTCAACAAAATTGCTTCACAATTTGTAATGCAAGGAGCGGAATTCATGGATTTGCTGGTAACTGAATTTAGTCTAATCCACAGTAATGCTAACTAAGCCTAAGTTGGGAATTTTATTACAGTAAATTGGAAACGCAACCTCTATTTTTGGAAATTTGAATCTATGCAAACACATTTTCTAGTTATAAAACCAAAACGCTATAGAATTGCATTCATAGTTACAAGTGTCAAGAATTGAAAATTTAGAACTGCATTTCTTTTACCATGAGGTGCATTGTGACGGGGGATATCCATCAACCATTTGTGTGTGTGCCCGCAACCTGTAATGCTAATAGCAATGCAAACACATTTTCTAGCTATAAAACCAAAACGCTATAGAATTGCATTCATAGTTACAAGTGTCAAGAATTGAAAATTTAGAACTGCATTTCTTTTACCAAGAGGTGCATTGTGACATGGGATATCCATCAACCATTTGTCTGTGTGCCTGCACCCTGTAATGCCAACAGTAATAAGAGAAAAGTAGCTAACATAAATATTATTTAACCACACCAAGTGGATTTGAAAACATTGAGACCGGCACCTCATGCAGTTTGATACCCCATGGTGCATGATAGATTTGGGGTTAAGGTGGATCTGTGTTGCTGTAAACTGAATTATGGTACATGCTTTTCATTGCTCTCTGAGGTCATGGTATTCGTCCCATTTATCATCAGTGATGGGATTCTGTGCAAAATCCAAGAGTCAACTTGCAGCTGGGCAAAAGTTTTAATATACACACTTCAATATAATAAATATTATTTAACCACACCAAGTAGATTTGAAAACATTGAGATTGGCACCTCATGCAGTTTGATACCCCAAGGTGCATGATAGATTTGGGGTTAAGGTGGATCTGTGTTGCTGTAAACTGAATTATGGTACATGCTTTTCATTGCTCTTTGAGGTCATGGTATTCATCTCATTTATCATCAGTGATGTGTATCTGTGCAAAATGCAAGGGTCAACTTGCAGCTGGGCAAAAGTTTTAATATACAACCACACCAAGTAGATTTGAAAACATTGAGATTGGCATCTCATGCAGTTTGATACCCCATGGTGCATGATAGATTTGGGGTTAAGGTGGATCTGTGTTGCTGTAAACTGAATTATGGTACACGCTTTTCATTGCTCGTTGAGGTCATGGTATTCATCCCATTTATCATCAGTTATGGGAATCTGTGCAAAATCCAAGAGTCAAGTTGCAGCTGGGCAAAAGTTTTAATATGCACACTTTCTTATAGGATTGACAGAAAGAAGAGAATTCCATTCCAGCACAAATTGAAGTCCATCATTCCAAATAAAGATCTGTTTGTGTATATGCTATACAGGTGTCTGAAACTATAACACACATGGTTAGTTTATAAACCTTGAAGGTTCATAATCTTTAAGCTGATGATAGACAGTTTGCAATTACTTAATACAATGCACATACACTCAAAGGAAACTTACCGAAATATCCTAAAATTACTCCAGTCTTCCTGAGAAAGGTGGCTTCAGTCTAGGAGGATTAAGCATCCAAGGATTAAACAAATTCTTGCCCAAGAATGGCACTACAAATGCCTGCTGCAACTGAAAGGTTAAAGCTCTGATATAAATTGAAAAGCCACTTTTTTTGAATCATTCTTCTTTTCAAATCTTTCAAGGAGCTTTAATATTGAGTTGATTGCAATTAAGATTCTCTTAGAACATTTAAATGATGGAGAACAAAAATTATTTGTGAAAGTGCTGACAAGGAGTGAAACGTTGCTTTTGAAAGGGTTGGCGGGACAGTTTGATGTGGTTGAATTGGAGGATGAATTTGAGGGACAAGTTTTGTTAAACTTGGTAAATTTTGATGTCTGCTATTGAAAAGTGCCAAATCAAGAAATTTTGTCTTGATTTGTAGCAATCCTGACAAGAACTTGGCAATTGTTGCCAACTAGACCAGCTATGTGACTAGTCACTGTGGTACTAATATCCAATATGTCCATGATTGATCAAGCTAATACTTAATACGGATGAAATATTTTATAGCATCTTAGGATTTTGATCGAGGAAAGGTAAGAGTTGCAATGCATGTATATGGTATAAGCTATTTGTTGATATTAGGCATGAAATGAGCATATGATGAACATTGCTTAAACTAAAATGGGTCAGAATTTAAGCGCTACATTCTCATCCCACATGCATTGTTAAGGCGGGCTTGTGATTTTATGCTTATATATATTTTTGGTGTCTTAACAAGTAACAACTACTGAAATAGACATAATAGGGTTCTACCAATAATATTATGGTATACATTTAGAAAATTATAACCTGAGTTTTCTCAAGGTGGAGTGTAAATTCCTGTATCCACAAAACACTTAAGTTCCACCCAAATTGTTATGTTAAAATTTTGCTTTTTGATGGATAACGATAACTACACTTACAGATTAATGGATGTGATCATGATAATATACGATCATACGTCCTGATGATGAACCACAGTAAGTGGTTCGAAACACGTCGACTTTATAATCTGAATGTGATTTTGTCCAAAAATATTTGATATAAATATAGGTGGTATTTCATGCCTACCATTTTCCTGTAAGGTCTCCAAATGGAAGGAGGACCTTGTTCATTTATGATGGAAATGTTGAAAAGTGTAACTAGGTTCGGTCTTCATAATGACATGTAATTGTGATTTTCTGTAAAGAGATGCAAAGAAGAAAAATAAAATATTGTAATGCTTGCATCATGGGTTTCATGAGCAAGAGATTTTATTTTTGAGTCAAGGCTCCCATTGAGAGCCTGTAGGAATTTTGTCATCTAGTCATAAAAGAATACAAGAGTCATTGTCATATAAAGAAGTCATGTTACACATTGTAAAGAGTCACACTTGTCTATGTAAAGTAATCCTCCAAGACCTTGTCACTAGCTCTCTTCAAGTCGGCCTACAACGAATGCAGAATCTAGAAGATCAAGTCAGCTTCCCTACAAGAGATCATGACGGCCTATGGGTCATGAACAACATTGTATATATACCCATACTCAGTCTCATTTGAAAGGCATGAATTCGATCAAGAAAGTAAAAAAGAAGTGCGCGATAGCCTCTAGAAGAAGTCTCCATATCAACGAAGCAAAGGGAGGAAGAACGATGATATTCTAGTTTCGGTTTTGGGTTAGTTTGTCCTCCCATGTGCAAAGAAAGCAGATCTGAAGGTATCCAGAAGAAGTTGAAGTAGCTGTTGCTTATTGTTTGGCTATAAAGCCTCTCTAGAAGGAGTCGAAGAAGAATATTAGAGTTTCGGTAGTAGGGCTACTAGACTACAAGAGAAGGCTGAGGACCAAGGACGCTGAGACCAAGAAGAAGAAGAAGTCGAGGACCAGAAGATCAAGGAAGCCGAGAGCAAGAAGGAAAAGAGCAGTTCGAGACTCTAGAAGGAAGCTGAGAAAGGGAAGAGGTAAAGCATCAAGGAGGCTAGTGACAAGGGTCTTGGGAGGACACTAAAGTCACGGGTCTTTGTCATGGTCTTGGTGTCCGTCAATTGAAGATCTATAAGAAGAATTTCTGATTGGGTTCTCCTCTCAAAGAGTGAGAGGTTTTGGCCCTGGATAACAAGCCTACATACTATGTCTCTTGTCTTGTATTGTTTATTTGGTAATTGTCTTGATGAAAAGAACACATTAATAATATAACGAAGAGAAGATCATAATCCAAGAAGTAAAAGTATATCACAAGCAATAATCAAAAAGAGAAATCTCTTAATCATCGATGCCGTTGATTTCTCAACATGGTATCAGAGCTTAGGTGCTGAAGTCAAGAAGGGGCATTCAAGCAAGAAGACACACGAGAATCAAGCTTCAAAGAAGGATCAAAGAAGCAAGTCGAAGAACACCAAGCAAGAAATCGAGATCTTCATCATACCAAAACCCTAGATCGAAATAATATACTCCAGCAAGAGTCTTGAAATTATCTTCAAGAAGGAAGCAGGAAGAACCCTAGAATCACTTCTGAGATCATCACTCATTCATCACCAAAGGAGTGGAAGCTCTTCAAAAACTAAGGAAGGCTAGATCGAAAAGCAATCCTCTCTTTATTGAAGCAAGGATCTCATTTGGAAGAAGATCATCCTAAAGAAGGCAATCTTCCCTCGTCAAAGTAAGAACCTTCTTAAAAGGATCATCTGAAGCATCAAGTTTGTCACCATTATCAAGTTGAAGATTCTATCTTCACAAGTAAGTACCTTTTTTTAATAATCTAATCTAGTAAAAACAACTTCATGTTTCAAGGAGAACCATAAGCTGGTTGGGATATCAAACTTGCTTGAATGGAAAAGAAGGATAGACATAGTTCTCGAAGTAAATGAAGCCATTGATCATGTCCATGGAAAGGTCTCCAAGCCATCCGAAGAACACATGGAAAGGGATCTAAGGGCTCAAAAGATTTTGAAGGAATCTATCAAAGATCATCTCATTCCCTATACCATCTCTAGACACGGGTTGCCTTAAGGATAGACTGAGATTATCCTGGGGATAAGATTCAAATGCCATTGAAATCCAATAGACAGAGATTGCCTTAAGGACAGACTTAACCAAAGTTAAATTTCCTTCCAAGGAAAGTCATCTATTATACCAATTCTTGACTCACAGGACCTAAATCAAGCATCTAGAGGACCTAACTCATCATCAGATTCACCAAGAAAATTCAAAATTTGTCTAAGAGTAGATTAGCCTACTAGAACATTTTGTTCATTGTCGTTAAGCTTCTTTTCTTTTCTTACTGTTACGTGACATTTTTGTTCTTTATATTTACTATCTATCCCGTGCTTTGCACCAGAGTATGTTGCTAATTTTCAGCTGTTGTTTTCAGTTAGTTATATAATTCTTCTGAGCAATTATATCCTTGGTATCAATTAATTAGCAGAGATCCATGTCAACCCTGAATTTAAGCGCCAAGAGGGATTATCATTAAACAACCACAAGGTGCACTTAATAGATCTGGGTTAAGATAGCTTTATGCTAGTTTTTAAGTTTATGAGGCTGGTGTTTATATATATAGATTTTTCTCATATAGAGTATTTGATACCACAAAGTTTTCACCCTTCAGAGTGTAAATGCAAATGTAGGATTTAGACATACTTTTCTAATATTAACTTTGTTTTGTTTTGCATTTTTTCAGCCAGGAAAATATCATTGAACATTCCACAAGTCAGAAAAATATGGCAGCAGATCTTCTTAACAATGTCATTGTTGGGGATGAAGAGGGTCGGTCCCGTCAGCGGATCCTTTCTTTTGCTGCGAAACGGTAACCTAAGAAATTCCTAACTTCCTACAAAATGCCATGAAGTTTTTCAAGGTCTACCTGATGTCCTAAACTGCATTAAAAAAGAAACTACACAGTGGACTTGCTGCAGATTTTAAAGTGCTAACGAGGGTAGTGATTTATTGACTTCTATATCTTATTACATTCTAATTGCACCATTGTTAATGCAAATTATAGTGTACTTACTGTATTGTCTTATCTTTTATTGCATTCAAATTTCACCATGTCTTTAATGTAGCTTTGATTCCAGGGAAGCTACTGAACATATAACCTTTGTACTTGAAACCTATGAAATGTGAATATAATTTTAATTTCCCACTGTACTTTTATGGTTTTTGGGAAACCAAAGTAAGGATTTTAGCTTTTCAATGCATGTTGACGTATTTGTTTTTTCTGAAGTAAGAATGATTTTTTAAAAATAAGTTATAGTTATCTTCTTCTTATCTAGTTTGCCCATATGGCTAATTAAGATAAATACAATACTACTAACATTTTGGAAACATTTTATTTTGATTCAGCAACCAATTATGTTGAAGCATACTGCTTCATTTTTAGCCTTTTTCTGTGGGAAAGCAGCCAGAGGCACAGAGGATTTTGGAAAGGACAGATTTGATACTTCATATAGCTATATGGGACAGAAATTTCTCTTACATGTGTGATTTTTTTTACTCAGAAAATAAATTTGTAACAAGAATACAATTTTACTTGTTTCCTTGGTCATAGCTGTAGGCATAAGTAAACAGTAAATGCTGTAGACACTCAATCCCAATAACCTTTGTGCTGAGAAAGATGATATTCTGAGGAACCTGTGAGATTAGGACCATCTCGGCTGAACATCTGGATGAAAAACTGTTGGAGTTGCCATGCACCCCAGGTCTGGTCTATGCCTTAGTATGAACATAAACACACTGAAAATGCCCAACCAAAAACAACTTTGCACAGCGGACTATAACAGCTATGAGATCAATAACAGTACATAGTGTTTATGGTGTAAAACATGTTCTTTATCAGTCATTCAATAGAAAAACAATAGGGCTCCCATACCAGGGATCATGGCTCTTTACAAATACCAGTACAAAGCTATAATACAAGTCTGTCCTTTGACTAATACAACTAGGGCTGAGGCCATATCCTTTAGGCTCTAATCTGCCCAAATAAATACAAAATACTTATAGCTGTTTAGTCTCTTCAAACTATCAGCAAACTACTTACCTGGGTTTGCTCCTTTAGCGCACAGTCGTCTATCTGTAACTCTGTCAGGCTCCCAATACCACAAGAGCACTTCGGTCTCCCCTGCTTTGACTAGCAGACTGCTCCTTTAGCTCACTCAGCCTTTCTCTTTGGTCCTCGGCCAGCTGCCGTATCTTCTGCCAACTCAGATCTGTCCTCGGCATGATCTACCAGCCTGAGCCAGCTTTCTGTGTAGGCCTTGGCCTCCCTGATCTCACCCGCAGATGCTCCTGTTGCCTTGTGTGCTGCTCCAGCAGCCCTAAACCACTCTTGTTCAACCTCCCTAGCAGCCCTAAACCTGTGCCAGCTCCTTATGCAATGCGGCGTGCCTCTTCAGACTTATGTTCAGAGTGCAAGCCCTAAGGAAAGAAAAGAAGTCATTGCTGCGAACAATGTTTTTATATGACATGAAGGGACAATTGACACTGTGATGCTAATGGTAAAAAATGCTGACGATCCTAAATTGGATATGGATGTCAGATTCCAGAAGGATGATGAAAATTAGAAGCACCAGCTCAGGGGGAGCATGAGAAGTTCTCAGTGATAAAACTAAAGGAGATAACGCGGATAGAGGGAGCACATGTCAAGAAGTGATGAGAAGATGTAGACAGGGGGAGCACCCCATTTGCCATTGATGTCAAAGGGTGGAGAATATTGAAATGGGGGGAAATGAGAGGATTGTTGCCATCAATGACAAAGGAGGAGATTGTTGAGTAAAGTTATCATTGATGTCAAAGCCCTAGGATTGATGCTCTAGCCCTCGGAATAAAGCCCTAGCTCTAGGAATGATGGCAAAGAGCTTGGAATGATGTCCAAGCCCTAGAAGGAATGCCAAAGCATGTGTTAACATTTCAGCAGAAGCCTTAAGATCCCTAAGAATCCAGCGAGAGGTGTTGCAAAAGGGTTTAAGCCCTCAAAGGCAAAGATGATAGCCAGAAGAAGACTTTCAAGAAAATCAAGAAATAAGCGTCAAAGACAAAGGAAAACACAAAGGAAAGCTGCATCATCACATAGCCCTCGACGAGACCTTTCCAACGGTAGGTGGCACGCCTCCTAAGTCCTCACGATTGAGGAGAAATGAATTTTTGAAGTTAGCATTAAAATCACATCTAGTGGACATGTCGGTTCGACCAAAAGACAGGTCAACTCTCTAGCAAAACGATAGTGTTTAAACACATCTAAATTTCCATACATATAAATAGTTTAATGACCAATCAACTCTGTGGTTTTGGAAAATGTGCTCCGTGGTTGAGGTAAAGAGAGATTTGTTGGAAAATCAGAAAGCCAGAAAGATTTTCTTTATGTTGATAATTACTTGTGATATTCTTATATTCCTATTAACTTTCTTGTGTTCTTCTTTTAACTTAGTTCATCAAGCAATTACCAATAACCATAATACAAAGATCAAAGATACCAGATGTAGATGGACAACCAGGGAAAAACCCCTATCTAGGGGAAAACCCAGTCAGCAACTCTTCCTTTAATAGTTTCACGAGGTGATCCAAAACTCCTTGATCTACACACAGATTTCCTCCAATCACCAAGTCATCCCTTCCTTAGTTTTGTAGATTATGACCTTCCACTACAACTTTGACCTAACACTTCGATCTTGTAGCAGCAGAGTTTCAACCTCCCCAACAATAGAATTTCTACCCAGTAGTAGAACTTCGACCCAACAACAAAACTTCATACCAACATTAGAACTTCGACCCAACATCAAAACTTTAACCGAACAACAGAACTTTGACCTAGCAACAATAGCCTAGTACATTCACACGTGTGATAGAGAGACAACCCATAAACTTAGACTTTTATCCTTCTCCAACAATTCTCCTTCTCTTGGAATTTCACACTTTTTTTTGCTCCTCTTATATATCGAAATTTTGAGAGTCTGTCTTCCAAATGAATTGAACTACACTGTATATATACCCTTTTCTGGAGTTCGAATTACCCTCATGTAGGCTGACTTGATCAGGGAAGGGCCGACTTGGTGTGGAGGTGTCAAATGACTTATTTGACTCAATAATAATTCCTTTTACATGATTCAAAGCACAAGAAGGGTCTCACTAAATGGACAATGACTTTAATGACTTAATATAAAACCTAGAAGTCTTCAATGGGGACTTTGACCTAAAACATGATGACCCAAGCATGAAACCCATGCTTTAATAAGTCATAATAATAATAAAATTTCCTTTTATTTTATTTTATTTTATTTTATTTTGTTTATATAAAGACATTTCATTATGACTCAAATACAAGTATGAAGACCAAATCTAGTTACATTCTTCAACACTTTGTCTTAACCATAGTTTTAAAAACTAGAACCGGTAATTGACCAATCCACCTAATAAATCGGGTTTCAAATCAGAACCGATCAAATCGGGGTTGGTAAAAAAATACATTAAATAATTATTTTTTAATGAAAAAGCTGTTTTTAAGATTTAAAACCATGATTCCAAGCCAATAGAGACAAAATATGCATAGTTTGCTCATTTATATACCACTTAAAGGTGAATATATCAAAATGGCATCGAGTGCAATACATATCGTCGACAAAATACAAAAGCAATGGGGCTCTAAATGGCCTATAAAGTCCAAAAACAATGCTACAAGCTATGAGGCCATTGGCCTACTACAAGACTATAAGTCTAGACTCTACACATGACCAATCATCAAATTCATCACCACTACTAGACACAGGATCATCATCAGGAGCTACATAGACATCATCTAGTTCAGAGTTTGAGGATGCCTTAGCCTCATCTGCAACCTCAGTAGCACTGCAACCAATAACTATAGAAGTGGACCTAATGGAAGCACGAGTTGGTCGAGCTGCATGACTAGTGCCTTCCAATTGGTTATTTGCCTTTCCTTGATGTGGCTACTAATCCTGGTTATGATGGCGCCAACAAATCTGCTTCATCCTCCGCTAATGCCATGTCAATATCAGAATCAACATTAAAAACAATGTTATATAAAAAATTAATTAATTCATAGTTATTAGGCAAATGGCATGATAAAAGATCATTCCCATTCACCAAGAGGCACCCAAGGCAGTATAAAGCCAAGGGCCTCCCTCAATTGTAATCATCTTCTATATCTTTAATAATAATAAATATGAATTTGCCGAATATCTAAGTTGTTTGTGCCATCTAGTATCAAAGGGGGCCGTTCTTCACTGCTGGAGAGGATCACGGTTTTTTCTAGCACTATTATCCCTTCCACGTGCGCTATCTAGTTTGCCATCATTTGCCTTCCTCTGCAGTGCCACAGCCCTGTCCGTAGCCCACTGTCTTGTTCGTAGTCAACCCTTGCCTTGCCGCTGGAGCACTACACACACACCGTGCTTTGTTGCTTGTCGTTCCCCTGTTGCTTGACACCATGCTCCCCACTGTGGTCATCACCCTCGCTGCATTGTCCGTACATCCCACAACACTGTAAAAATTATTGTTTTCCCACCCCGGTTTTCAGTTTCTCCTTATTTCTCCCATGTAGTTAAATGCCCTTTCCCATGAACATACATTCAACAGGCTGGAAAAAATAAATTTGCTGAAAACACAAATTCTGGAAAGTTTACAGAATGCTGGAAATTGCAGAAATAAAAATCAGCAGTAATAAACATCCATAAAAACACATTAAAATACTGATATTTTTGGTCAACGTGACCGTGGAAAAACCCCCTACAACTCTTGGGGAAAACCAGTTTGAAAGCTCTTCTTTATTTCTGGAAAATGCCTTTCTACAGTGAGAAAATTTCAGCAAAATAAAATTTTCAGCAAGCAAACTTATCTGTTTTCAGCCCAACAGACAACCTGGGAACTTGCTGTACGCGCGGTACGGACCGTACGGATGTACGGATGTATGGACAGTACAGACTATATGGACTGTACGGACGAACGTACAGACTGTACAGACAGACCTCGATTTCTGTGCCGAAAATCACTTCCTCGATATTCGTGCCCAAAAATCAGTTTTTCTCAAATTTTCAGCAAAAAATCAGCTTTTCCTGCTTGTTCTTTTTGCTGTTCTGTTTGTTATTTCTGCTGTTTTGATTTGCTGAAGAGATGCCTGGTATGTGTGCCAAACTGCTGCCTCTTTCTCCTTCCTGTCCAGAAATCTCCCTTGCTCTCTTGCTCTCCTTCTCCCAATCTGCTCATGAAAGAATGAATGATCTTTTTCCTTCTTTTCCTCCTTTAACCCAACCCTAAATGACTTTTGAGTGATCCCTAAATCCAATGGCTGAAATAGATTTAGATCAATGGCTGAGATTAAATGCACATTTAAATCTCACTTTCTATTTTTTAATTCACCCACTTTAATAAAGACCCACTTAGTCATTTATTTCCAAAGTCATTTTTCCTTTCTAATTTTACATTAACTTTATTAAAGTCACTTTAAAATTAGACTTTAGTAACTTTATCACTTAAAGTCACTTTTAAATTAGATTTTAACTTTATAAAAAATTATAAAGTCACTTTAGGAGAAAGATTAAAATTTTTTGGACACTTTTCCCTAGGCCAAAGATCAAAGCCTAAGGGAACCACCTGTCCTCCGGTACCAAATTTCAACAATAACCTTCAAAATTGTTGCACCAGTTTTCCCATGTTGGGTTTTCCCGGGGACGAGTTGTCCAAAACAAACGGTGTCACTTGTGCGTTTGCTATTTCTTTCAGCTGATGACCTGTAGGATGGTTGAGACTATATTGTGTTTATTTCGATATTTATATGCTTAAATAACTTGTTGTAATTAACAAGTAGGAGAAATAAACAAGAGAATACAGATAAAATTTCTAACAAGTTAGACTTAGAAATTCCAACATGGTATCAGAGCGTTGCAGATCACAGGAGCACTGAAGGCGCCAGCTGAATCAGAGAAATTGCAGCACAAACAGCCGTCCCGAGTAACAGAAGTTGTTCCTAGGCAGAAAGCAACAAAGAAGGGTTGACGCGAAGGGCCAGCGTCATCAGTTCGAGCTAGAGAGAGGCTTGCGTAGAAGCAGAAGAAGGCAGAAGAGGCTCATGAAGAGCCACACAGAGACCAAGAGGGTTGACTCAATTGGCCAAGGGAGCAAATCAGTCTTCTCGGGATTGTGCAGAGCCTAGAGGCTCAGTTCTTCAGTTGGTGGGGCATAGGGAGCTATGGACAGATTGAAGGGAGTGAAGCTAGTGGGGTGTCGTTGCTGCCAAGACAGAACAGTACCTAACAGGGCAAAACCAAGGTAGAGGGAATCACTACCTAAGCGGATTTCTAGCCAAGAAATCTAGATTGGTGTTGCAAGTGCATAGGAAATCAGAGAGGTGTGATTCGACGGTTGGCAGAAGGATTTCCAGGAGAAAAATTGAGACTCAGAGGGAGTCCCAGAGTCTAGAGAAGAACTTCCAAGAGGGAAGTAGAGACTCAGAAGGAGTCGAAGAGCGAACTTCCAGGAGAGAAGTAGAGACTCAAAGGAGTCGAAAAAGAAGAGCAGAGAGATGGCCATCAATGCACTGAGGGATCAGGACAGGCTAGACAGGGCGTCCAACTTTGTCATCTGGAAGGCCAAGATCCTGTCTGTTCTAGATAGGCATCGCATCAAGGCCTTCGCCTTAAGAACCATGGCTATCCCAATCGACCAAGCTGACAATGAAAAGTATGAGGATGCGGTGGCCAAGGCGAAATGCATAATCCTTGATGGGGTCAAGAATCATGTGGTCCAGCATATTGCCGAGAAGGAGACAACAAAGGAAATGTGGGATACCTTGAAGACATTGTATCAAGGCACTTTCGTACAGAGGAAGATGCTACTAGAAGATCAATTGCAGTCTTACAAGATGCAGAAGGGGAAGCATGTAGATCATTTCCTCAGCAGGTTGCAAGAGATTCGGGGCCAGCTAACTTCCATAGGGGCCACACCGGATCAAGAGTTGATGGTGAAGACCATCTTGAACGCAGTCTCCGAGGAGTGGGAGACATTCGTCCAAAGCATTTTGGGCAGAGCGAATCTTCCAAATTGGGAAGAATTGTGGGCAACTCTTCGCCAAGAAGAGATGAGACAGCTGACCAAGATGGGAAGTAGCAGCAAAGGGACCCAAGTCAAGAAAGAGGAAGAAGAGGACGTAGCTCTGGCATCTACAGGGGAAAAGGGGAAGAGGAAGAAAAAGGACCTCTCCAAGATTAAGTGCTTCAACTGTGGGGAGCTGGGCCATTATGCGAACCAGTGTCCCAGGAAGAAGAATAAGGGAGAGGCGTCTGACTCCAAGGCAGCGCCAGCGAAGGCGGAAAAAGAGGTAGAGGATGATGGCGATTGTACCATGAGTGCCCATGTACCTCTTGAGAAGAGGTGGGGAGACATCGAGCTCTAGTCAGGACGACTACAGGCAATGAGGGGCAAGATCCTTGAGGCACCCAAACTCTTCGATCATACCTAGCTACGAGAGCCCCAAAGTGAGAGTAGGAGGATGGGGTCAAGAATCATGTGGTCCAGCATATTGCTAAGAAGGAGACAACAAAGGAAATGTGGGATACCTTGAAGACATTGTATCAAGGCACTTTCGTACAGAGGAAGATGCTACTAGAAGATCAATTGCAGTCTTACAAGATGCAGAAGGGGAAGCATGTAGATCATTTCCTCAGCAGGTTGCAAGAGATTCGGGGCCAGCTAACTTCCATAGGGGCCACGCCGGATCAAGAGTTGATGGTGAAGACCATCTTCAACGCAGTCTCCGAGGAGTGGGAGACATTCGTCCAAAGCATTTTGGACAGAGCGAATCTTCCAAATTGGGAAGAATTGTGGGCAACTCTTCGCCAAGAAGAGATGAGACAGCTGACCAAGATGGGAAGTAGCAGCAAAGGGACCCAGGTCAAGAAAGAGGAAGAAGAGGATGTAGCTCTGGCATCTACAGGGGAAAAGGGGAAGAGGAAGAAAAAGGACCTCTCCAAGATTAAGTGCTTCAACTGTGGGGAGCTGGGCCATTATGCGAACCAGTGTCTCAGGAAGAAGAATAAGGGAGAGGCGTCTGACTCCAAGGCAACGCCAGCGAAGGCGGAAAAAGAGGTAGAGGATGATGACGATTGTACCATGAGTGCCCATGTACCTCTAGAGAAGAGGTGGGGAGACATCGAGCTCTAGTCAGGAGGACTACAGGCAATGAGGGGCAAGATCCTTGAGGCACCCAAACTCTTCGATCATACCAAGCTACGAGAGCCCCAAAGTGAGAGTAGGAGGATGGCAGATGTCGATAGAAACAGATGTGGATGAAGCGGTAGAGAGTGCTACAATGTCGTAGCCCGGGCAGCGCAGAGAGGGTTGCAACAGTGCAAGAAGCACAAAGGAGGTTTCAGCAGTGCAAGATGGCACAAAGAGGTTTGTAGTGGTGCAAGAGGAAAGGAGTTGTTGCAACAGTGTAGAGGCAGTAGAGGGAGCACGAGATAGCGGCAAAGAGAGCTTCAGCATCGGGAGTGTTTCTAGCCTGACAGGGATGTCAGTAGTTGGGGGGATAAGTTACTTACTTCTCAGTAACTGAGTTGCAATGCAGTAGCAGTTAGCAATAGCACGATGCATCAGGATGAGAGGGGGTTCCAATGCAAATGTAATGTTGGGAGAAAGGACCAGCAGCAACACGGACGCAGAAGGAGATGTCTTACAGATGTAGCAGTGGCAATGGCAAAGCCATGGGCAGCAGTACAAGATGCAGCAGTGCAGAGGATGTTAGGAGGGGAGGCTTATCATCAGCACAAGTACGATGTTGTATAATCAGGGTGATGCTCAGTTTGGAGTATTGGTAGAGCACAATCCTTGCTAAGAGCGAGTGTTGATTTGGGGTAGCATCGGATGTGCTCTAGCCATGAAAATTGGTGGAGAGGCTAAAGCACATGAGACCTCCAAGACCTAGAAATGGTTTGGGCAGATTCTACCCTGTTAAGGAAATATTAAAATAATTAATATTTTTGATGGAGTTCCTATGTCTAAACTTAGGAAAAATAAAATATTAACGGTATTAATATAAACTGGGTTAAAAGGTTCTAAATGACATGGATCAAGCCAAATCTAATCTTATCCGTTGATTAGAGATGTGATCTCGGCCATTGAAGGACCAACAGGAAAAGTATAAGAGGAGGCTTGAGGGTCAATTGAAGAACACACCAGAGTGATCATTCATTCGATTTTCTGGAGCGGGGTTTGCTAAGAGAAGTCGAATCAATGATCAGTTTGCAACAAGGGGTAGTGTATACGAGACGGAGAGGTAGAGATAGTGTTGGAAGACCAGCACAGAGGCAGAGAGGTAGACGCAGAATCTAGAGGGAGCCACGCAGAGGCTAGGAGAGACAACACAGAGGCCAAGAGGGCCTGTGTCATCCACGCAAAGGGTGCCGGAGTAACGCAGAGAGCCAGAGAGGCTGCGCAGAGCCTCAGAGAGCTGACACAAGAGGTTTTCGAGCTGACACAGTGCTTCAGTTGTGTTGGAGAGGGTTTCGTGAGGTAGATTTTATGAATATTTGCTTCTTAATAGAGAGGTATTACTGTCGGATTATTCTCTGACGGGTGAGCCGGTTTGGCACCCAGTTGTACTCAAAAAGACTGCATAATAAAATAACCCTCAGAATTGTTGCACCAATTTTCCCAAGTTGGGTTTTCTGGGGACGAGTTGTCCAAAAATAACGGTGTCACTTCTGTGTTTGCTATTTCTTTCCGCTGATGATATGTAGATGGTTCAGATTGTTTTGTGTTTATTTCAATATTTATATGTTTAAATAACTTGTTCGTAATTAACAAGTAGGAGAAATAAACCAGAGAATACAGATAAAATTTCTAACGGGTTAGACTTAGAAATTCCAACAAGAGAAAACCTATATCAAGTAATGGTAACACTGACAAGTTTATCTATGACCTCATCAATGAAGTCTAAGAATAAACTTCAAGAAGCCTCTAATTTTAGAGCATGGAAAACAAGGATGGACCTCATCCTTGCAGAGAATAAGGTATTGGAATTTGTACAAGGAAAAGCCAAGGAACCTAGAGATGATGCCAGAAAGGAAAGGAAAAGTACAAAGAAACTGACATTATTGCCATGAACCTAATTGTGGATGGAGTTAAAGACAACTTGATTCCCTACATATCCATACTAGATTCTTCAATAAAAATGTATGATGCTCTCTCTAAGTTATTTACAATCAAGAATATTGGAAATGTGGCAAGTCTAAAGAATGAACTTCGAACAGCAAAAATGCCAAAAGATGATACAATATCTTCCTCTCCTATAAGAGTTGCCTGCATTAGAGATCAAGCACAAGCAATTGATGAAGTAGTCCCTGAAAAAGAACTTGTGATTACTGCCCTTCTAGGACTACTAAAGTCTTGGAATGCCTTTGCAGATGGAATTAGTATTCGGAAAAATTATCCATCTTTTGAAGAAATGTGGTATGCTTGTATACAAGAAGAAGCTCGTCTTTCGATGCCAGGAGGTAAGCAAAAAGATGAAGAAAATACCTCCAACACCTACTCTGCTCATTTCAAGAAGAAAGGAGGAAATAAGAAGTTTAAAGGGTCAAAGAAAAATCATGGGAAGATTGACCTCTCTAAAATAGAATGTTATCATTGTCATAAGATGGGACATTATAAGATTCAATGTCTCGATAATCCTAAGAACAAGAAGAGAGAAAGGGACCAAGCTACTATTGGTATTGATGATAATCCTCCAAAGAAATCTAAATCTGAGGATTCTGAAGTCAAAGACTTATTCTATTAAGTCTCATATATCCTTTACTTATAGTATAGGTTATTGTTTTTTAATTCTTGTAGAATTTCTCTTATGATTGATTTCTAGGGTTTATAGATTTAACATGTTTTGTTAGAAAAATTTTGAGTTGTTTTGATGAGTTAAAGGAATCCCTCACAAGCCTAGATTGATGCAAGATCAAGAGGGAGCTTCCCACCATTTACAAAAAGATAAGTATCATATTCTTTATTTCCGTTTTCATTATTGATTTCCTATATAATATATATATCTAGCTTCATTTTTTGTTACTTATAATGCTTTCTCTTGTGTTTTCCTTGGAAGGAAAGTTTGCAAGAATACTCTAAAGAATGATGGCTAGATTCAGAGGGACACTCCAAAAGAAGAAAGAAGTTTCGTTGCAAAGATAGCAAACCCTACAAGGTTTATAAAAGAAGCATCTCAAGATATGTGTAAGATTACAGGTCTTATAATAGGTCTCCATTATATAAGAAGGTTCAATATTTTTTATATTAGTAACTCTCTCTTCTCTAGGGTTTGTTATATAATCATAAAGATTTTATATTGCTACGGAGATTAATCTCTAGATTAAATATACCGTTATCATGCTATCTAACTTTATTTACTTTGATAAAACCCTAACCTTTAGGGTTCACTATAAAAACCCTAGACTTTTATGGTTTGTTGATGATATCCAAAACATATGATAAAACGCTAACTCTTTAAGGTTGGATAAATTAGGGTTTATGACGAAACCCTTATAATAGTCAATATATTATCCTAGGAATGAACCCCTAAGTATATAAGTTTATGTATGGTTGAAACCCTAACTTGGTCAATTTTTTGTATATCTTTTATTAAAGTTTTGATGATTATATCTAGGGTTTATGACAAAAAACGCCTAGTAGAGATTGATATAACATTCAAGAAACCGTAATTGTAAAAATGCTTTCGTTATAATTGAAATATGTTGCTGATATCTGATGTTTAGTTTAGATAATGGAATCTAGACTCTGTGACTCAATCCTAGCAAAAATTGTTGTGAAATTTTAGGGCATGAAAAGTGTAACCCTTGTTGATTATAAACCTAACTAGGTTTAGGTTTTGGATATCTTAAGATTGATTCTTATTTAAATAGCCCTAGATCCTCCCATTTATATATAATATATATATATATATATATATATATATATATATATATATATATATATATTTGTACTTGGTTGTACTTTTTGTTGAAGATTTGCAAGTACATAATAGTCAAGATATTGAAGATGCTTACCTACCTCATACTTGATGATGACTTGACGATGATGTTGAGCATGATTGAAAAAGGGAGATGTAAGAATCTTGATGTGATTGAAGTTTACATTGTTGATTAAAGAAGGAATGATGTTCCAGAAGGTTGTAGTTCTCTAATGATATGATGATGCGAAGGAAAGAGCCTATGTGGCTGAATTGTTGATGGATTTGTCCTCTAATAGAGAAGAAGCTTGGACAATGAAAGTGTATATCTCCCAAGTTAAAGAAGAAGGGCATATTATGACAGCTATAGTAAAGAAGAATAAGATCGGAGAAATGCTAAAGCACTACAGATAGTTATTTGTGATTGATGAAGATGTGAACAAGAATTGGATATTTCAGAAAGTGTTGAGGCTGAATAAGGTGTTGTTGAAGAAGTTGAAGGAAGCTTCCGTAGAGATTTGTTTGATAATATGAAGACCTAAGTAACATCAGAATGGTTGAAGACCCCGAAGTTTTGTGCTAGCATAAAGAACATATATATATTGGAAGTTTGATATCGTTTGGGGTAGTGAAGCTACTGGATGTTCAAATGGTTGAACAGGTAGTTGATGTGTGGATCTCTCCCTGAAAAGTTTTTGAATAATTAAGAAGCATACTTGGATTGATGGGTATCTCTATTTTGGTTGAGGGAGAGATGAGTACCATAAAATTGCCTGTATGATGGTACTCAGGAGGACACCTTGGCCTGGTTAGTAGTGAAATCTCAATAGTTGTTTGCCCTTGATTATGTTTGGATCCCGGTGTGGGAGGGTATCTTAGTCATGTGGAGCTTCGTTGTTGTGTTTGACCTTGTTGAGATACCTGGATTTCTGAGGGTTGGTGTCAAAGCAAAAAGGCCTGGATAGTATCTATATTGATACCAGGGTTTTAGCCTGACGATACCTATAATGGCATGTTTCCTAGATGACACCTTAGTCCCTGACAGTGTCTTAGATCCTTGTATTAGTGTCTTGGAAATGGCAAATGGATCCTTAAGATGATGGATCCTTGAAAAAGTGTCATTGGCATTTGGATCTTTGATGTGTTGGATACCTTGACAGTTTTGGTATCCCTAGCATTGTGTATGTTGTCGTACTCTTCTTGGAACATTTCGAATTGAGGTCAACCTTGTACCAATTGAACAATTATGATTACCTCCATAGTTAAGAGGGAGTGTCTAGAAAAGTAACTAGTATTGGCCTTCATAATTGTATTTGAGTCATGATGTAATGTATTTGTCAAAAGAAAGAAAAAGAATATTATTGTGAAAGAAAAATTAATTATAAGCATGGGTTTCATGCTCATTTTATTTTGTTCATAGGTCAAAGCACCCATTGTGTGCTTCTAGGGTTTGTATCATGTGTCATTATCCTTGTCATCATATAATACACCCTTCTTGGGCTTTGTATATCAAGAAATGAATTTGTAATTGAGTCAAAATTGTAAGTTTAGGCTCCTCCACCAAGTCAGCCTCAAGAGAAGACAAGTGGGCCTCACGAAGGGATTCGACCATCTTGAAAACACTATATATAGAATTATACTCGACCTATTTGAGCATCATCTCAAAAAGTTTCAATCTGCAGTTGGAAGAGGAGAAAAAGAAGTGTGAAACAGCTTAAAAGAGAGGGAGAATCATAGCAAAGAGGGAGACACTTGTCATGCAAAAGGAAGCTGAAATTCTCTCCTTTCCTATCACACGTGCGAGTTTAGGAGGGGCCAAAATTGTAGGTCTACAGTAGGACTGAAATTCTATTGCAAGAGGGCCAAAAGTTTGTGATTGTTGCAGTGTTGAAGAAGGTTGACTATTGCTAGAAGTTGATTGGAAGGACTATCTTGGAAGGTTGACTTGGTGAATTGGAGGAGGTCATTGTCTTGGTCAAATGGTCTTCATTGTCTCATTTGATTTGGTTCTAAAAGAAGAGGAGAATTTTGGGTTCCCCCTTAGTAGAGGGGTTTTGCCGTAGGGCCTTGCAAGAGGGCCAAAAGTTTGTGATTGTTGCAGTGTTGGAGAAGGTTGAATATTGTTAGAAGCTGATTGGAAGTACTATCTTAGAAGGCTGACTTGGTGGATTGGCAGAGGTCATTGTCTTGGTCAAAAGGTCTTCATTGTCTCATTTGATTTGGTTCTAAAAGAAGAGAAGAGAATTTTGGGTTCCCCCTAAAAGAGGCGTTTTGCCCTAGCTGAGAGCCTACTAGTGTTATAAGGACAAAACCGGACCAGCCAGTTCAGGCCGGTCCAACCATTTTGAGGCAAAAATAGGTTTGAACCGGTGAATTGAACCATTTTTGTCTAGTTCAGTACGGTAAAATCACATAGAACACATCAAGTGGGGCATGTTTTGCTATTTTTCTTTTACTGTTTGTGTTAGTTGGGCACTAGCCCAGAATAGGTGCCTAATATTCTGTAGAAAATTGATAGCTATGGGATGAATTTCCTTGAATAGAATTTAATTTCTGACCTTTCTAAAGTGACTTTCTAAAAATAGAAAATCATGTCTATCTTTGCAACCATGACTTTCCAATAATAGAAAATCACCTTCCATCAATTCGTAATCACATATATATGATGTAAAATCACATAACTTGTCCTTAATCAAATTTTTAACTTAGTCATCAATATTATCATTATTATTACGATTATTCTCTTTATGATATTATTATATTATTATTAAAAGGAAATTCAAGTCTCTCAATCACGAGACTCAATCATGTCATATGTAGCTCCCCTCAATTAATGCATATGTTACTCTCTCTCTCTTAATGTATTAATTCCTCTCTCTCTTTAATGCTCTTACGCACCTCTTACACTTTAATGACTCGTCATAAAAAGATTCCCCTTACACCTCTTTAATGCACAAGTTACACTCGTCTGCTTTATGGCATAATTTACACTCCTATTTTGGCTTATGTAACTCCTCCTCAAGGCATAGGAGTTACTCCCTCATGAATTTGACCTCCTTGCTTTTCCTTTATATTTGTGCCTCTCATCCTCACTTGACACACTTGCTTGTGCTTGTCAAAGGAGAATTCGAACTTGAGAAAGGGAGAGTTGGAAACTCTAGAAAAAGATTAGGAGAGAGAGAAAGAGAGTCTTGAAGAGCAAGAGAAAATCTTGGAGAGCCAAAGTGATTCAATGTTTGCATCGGCTACTGCTATTAGAGATCATCTTCAGATTTGGGTGATCTTCTTCATTCTCTCATTGTAATTTGTATCTCTACTAAACACTTGATTTCTAATAGAAGAAGAATTTGTTTGGGTTTTCCCCCTGTGGGTTTTGCCCTGGTCATTAACCTAAGTTCTTTGTGTCTCATTGAGTTCATGGTTGTCTTCCATTGCGCATATGGTTTATGTTCTATCTACAATTACTTAACTTATTTTGCGACACAAAGAAGTTCTAGATTTAAGTGATTATAACAACATAGATCATTAGAATTTAAACATGGTATCAGAGCTTTGGTGAAGACAAGCTCCATTTCCAGATCTCGCTCTGCTGGAATATCTCTTGTTGTTTGCTCCATTTGCAGTTCTCTTTCTGTAGCTTTGTTTATGTTGGAATATCTCTTGTCCACTCCATTTGTAGTTCTCTTTCTGCTGAAATATAGCATGCTCTCCCATCCATTTGCATCTGTTTCTACTAAAATATAACTTGTTGTATGCTCCATTTGCAGCTCTCTTTTTGTTGAAATATAGCTTGTTGTCCGCTCCATTTGCAGCTCTCTTTCTGCTGAAATATAGCTTGTTGTCCGATCCATTTGCAACTCTCTTTTTGTTGGAATATGTCATGTTGTTCCTTCTACTTGCTGCTCACTTTCTGCTGAAATCTCAATTCCCTTTTGCTGCGGAAATATCTCATTTACAACTTCAATATTTCTTTCTATTTGCGGTTGAACTTTTGAGTAGATCAAGATGTCTTCCTCCTACTTTAAGAATGAATAGAAGTTGGTTGATGCTTCAAACTTCTTCCTTAAAAGGCCAGATTGGATATTACTCTTGAAGAACATGATGTTCTAGAATATAATGAAGGAGAAGTAGCAGAACCAGCTGAAAACTCCAATGCTGCTATCAAGGCCAGATACAAGAAAGGAGAAGTCAAGGCTAAAAATATTATCCTTGACTCTCTTGGACACCACCTCATCACTTATGTTTCCAATTTGAAAAAAGCCAAAAAAAAAGGAATGTTGCAAACATCGCAATCAAGATTAAATCGATGAAAGTAAAAAATTGGAAAGAAGAATTAAAAAAAAAAAAAAAATCGAGAAAAAATCAGTAAAAATCGGGAAAAATGACTAGCAAATACAAAAATATTCATTTTTTTCAATTTTTTTAATATCTAAAGCATCTACAACATAAAATAAATGCATTGACACATAAATATGATAAAAGAACTAATATATAAGATGTGTAATATCATTTCTAGTGCTACATCACACATAACAATGAATCATGTCCTGAATACTAAGTCCTAAGTCCCAACTCAACCTCAAAATATCAACAAAAAATATAATAATGTATCTCATTTCATGAGTCATAATGTCATATACAATGAAATGAACCAAATAACTAATACTACTGATTTCCTTTGCCCCTCTTGCGAGAAAATGCAATAGCTTTCCCTCTAGATGTAGATAGCGGTGGAGTTGGCAGTGGACTCTGCTGTGCTCTGGAAGCTGAAGAACTAGGAGCTACAGGAGATAGATCACGTCCTCTACTGGTGATAGAGTTAGCCTGGGTAGGTGGTGTCACCTCCTCCTCCTCCTCGTCTACCCCCTCCACTACCTCCTGCACTAACCAATCAGCGGCAAACTCCATCAGAGGCCTCTTGGCCTCAACCCTCCATGCATCAGTGGTGTCAATCCCATCCAATGAGATGGCCTTCACATCAGGGGTCCTCTCAAGTTGCCTCACCCACAATCAAAGATTGTAGTAGACGTAGACCATGTCACTAAATCGTTGGGAGTCCAACCTGTACAAGGGTCATAAAATAATAATGATAAAAAAATACTATTTAATGAATTCAAAAAATTAATTGGAAATTTGGAACATTTTAAGTTTTAACTTCTTGTGCTTCTTGGTGTGCATTTTTTTCAAATACACTTAAGTTGCGCTCGCATCCTAAGGAGCTACATGTTTGGCTAAACACTCGAATGGCAAGCCTTCGCAGATTGGGTACTCTGCCACCATAGCTTCTCTGCCATGCATCTACAACAAAATTACAAATAAGATAAACAAAAGAAAAAAAATGAAATTTGAAAGTTGAAGCCAAGTATGAAGTTATGAACTTGAAGAGACAATGAAATTTGAAACAAACTAAAACATACATGGCATTTTAGTCTTCCTATCAACCACAGCAATGTCAAAGCTAAATGTGCCACCTACCATCTTGTATATCTCCATTTCTTTGGAGATTTCTGCACATTTTGCTGGAGATGGCACCATCCTCTGAACACAAGTGAAGAATCCATCCATGACCTCAGCATCAAATAAGAACCCAAAGGAGTAGGCAAATGTGGGGTTCAAGTAGATCCCTGCAGCATGAATGGGACGATGGAGTGTATTATTCCATCGTTCATCAATCACTTCCCATAAGAGGAGTTGTTTCTGAAACTCTTCATTATAGTAGGTCCGAAAGGATTCTTTGGCCCTGTCCATGGCCTCATGCAAGTAGCCCATTGCGGGCTTGTCAACATCAACTAATTGAAGAACCTTTACCAAAGGTTCAGTAATGTTGCACACCTCTTGCACTCACACCTAAAAGCTTTCCTGGTATGAAACTAATCTGCATATGGCCTCTCCCTCTGGTTTGCGGCTAAATTCCAAAGCCTCTCATTGTTGTTGGCGAATGCTATCATCAAATAAAGCATAGATGCATGATTGTATATAAATTTTCTAATTCTTTTTGATAAGTCAACAATATCTTTGACAAAAGGAATTTTTCCTATGTCCTCGAACATCAAATCAATGCAGTGTGCAGCACAAGGTGTCCAAAATAAGGTAGGATGCCTCTCCATAAGCATCTTGCCAGCAACAACATAATTTGCAGCATTGTCCGCTATGTAGAAATTTATAGGGTGAATTCCCTAGATAGAACACCAAAGGACACCGCTCACAAACAAATCACAGATCAGTACACCAGTATTCTTGACGTGGTTAAAACCCTCAAAGAGAGAAACGGACCACGGCCTGAGCCAACGCGGCAACGTCAGGCAATTTATTAATGTAAAAGAAAGAAAATTTACATAAGCTTCTCTCATGAACAGTCACCCAACAAATGACCCTCCATGCTCTTTAAATAGAGATCATGGACCAATCGGGTGTTAAGCCACGAATCAAGTGTCGGTAATACTGAGGAGAGAATGAACCGTCGGATCACTACATATCGTGATTGTCAGATTGTAAGTTACAAAAGTACATAGTAAAGAAACACACTTTACCTAACTCTACACTAGACCAAGTTATACTTAACTATTTCCTATGTGTCAGAATATCCTAACAGATCCAATAGTGCACTTATTCCTATATTCTCTAGTCTTTTCCAAGTCTAACCCTCTTATTATCATTAGTGGCATGATGTTGGTGATAGACTCTACACTAGACCAAGTTATACTTAACTATTTCCTATGTGTCAGAATATCCTAATAGTCCAATAGTGCACTTATTCCTATATTCTCTAGTCTTTGCCTTAATAGATTGTCAATTCTAGAACATATGAGGATTTGTCCTTGGCATAAAATAGGGCACTGATTATTAATCTGCTCCATTAGAGTGGTGACCTTACTATTGTCCTCATATGTTACATGAATAGCCTCTTGGGCACCTCTACTAATCTTAAGAGCATAATTTTGGTCATTAAGAAGACTAGATGGCTCATAACTCCTAAGGTTGTACACCAATGCCCCCCTCGAAGGCTTGTACATAAGACTCTAGAATGACTAGGGAATTTTTTAAGGATTTAATATTTTTCCTATATATAGTGTTGTAAGAAATTATTCTAGTTTGAAATTTCGTACATATAAAATGTAGGCGAATATTCAATATAAAACATATAATTTACTATTAAAATTGGTAATTTTTTGGCGAATATCATCCATTTAATCATATATAGATAAAAGGTAGGCGAATTTTTAACCAAATCGATGAATATTTTTTTCAGAAAATGTCCAAAAAATAGCCCATTTGTGAAATTTTGCCCCTAAAATTTTCCCTAAGAATGACATCGTCAGAAGGTTTTAGCTTTTTCAGAATGAGTTGGACATACATGTTAAATCTGCGATTAAAGTCTTCTATAGATTCATCTTTCTCCTAGCCTAACTAAAATAAAGTTTTTTTACAACTCGACAAAACGTTTATCTTCAGCCCATGTTTTAATGAACAGATCAAGGAAACTATCCGAACATGATATTGATTTGCATTGGATATTATGAAACCATTCAAGAGCATAACCAGTGAATGTGCAAGCAAACAATCTCATGACCACGTCATCCTCAAGTCTTTTACCAATCAAGAACCTAAAATAAGCCTCTAAGTGTTGTTGGGGATCTTCTTGTTTGTTTCCACCAAACGTCAGTTATTCTTCATGATCTTGAGGAGTAGGATGAGGAGCCCTAAGATATTTGCAAAGTCAAAAGGACCTAAAGTACGACATGTCGATTTAGTAGGTCTTAATTTTAGACTAACCTATCGAAAAATGTTATAGGTGGAGTTCCTCCATCCCTCCTTTGATATGCTTGTGTATTGGCTTCCATGCTTAGAACACTTTGGAGTCTCTAGAGAAATTCTGAAATACCTATAGTGTTGTTTTAAGAATCAACCCCTCAATGATTCATGGGGAAGGCAGACTCGCTTCTTCCCCGACAATGATGCCAAAAATGTTGCTGCACAAACTAGCAGTCCTTGTGAAGAGCCAAAAAGCTAGAGGGCACAACAACACTTAGGACAAAGGCCCACTGTCACCACAACCTAAGTCCTCTGCTTTTCTCAGATTTTCACCGACGGGAGGAGTCCCAGTATTACCCAGTTGTGATAGTTGTCTTTGTGATAGGTTTGAAGTGAGACAAGGTAGCTTATTCAATGGAAAGTTCAACAAAGGTGTGAACCTTGTGAGAGGTTAGAAATATCTTCCATGAAAAACCCCTTTACAATAAGGCTATACGAAACGTAGGGTTGAGATAGAAGACAAGATATAGTTAATATCCTAGGTCAAGGTAGGTAAGAGAATAGGCAATGTTATATTTACTTCACCAAGTACCAAAATTTTGCCTCAAAGAATCCCCAAGTTGAAGGATTAGCCTACTAGGGTTCCCTCTTGGTGTGAAAACTAGGGCTTTCAAATTTGTGGATGAAATATAGGTGGATGCCCACCGAATTTTGTGAGGAGGTAGTTCTACACCTTAACTCGATGTTTAAGCTCCTAGATTGTTGAAAGAGTGCCCTCGGATTTCACACCAAACCCTAGCTAGGGCCTCCTTATCCTTATAAGGACGAAAAAGGGAAGTAAAAGAGGAATTAAATTATGTTTTGTGACCACCAAGGAGATTGAACAGTGCCTAGACCATTGGGAGGTTTGGACTCATGAATGATCTTGATATGGGCATTTCGCTTTTCAAGGAGACCTAAAGGAACAAATTTTCGCCACCCCTTTAGATATTTATACCTCTTATACACTTGTTAATAGAGCTTCAAGGATAAAATGCAATAATCCCCTAGAAACATTTTTGCATTCACTATCAAATGAGTAACACATGCAAAATTCCCAAGAGTTACAATTTGAAACAATATTTCAACAATTAGGGCACGATAATAACCATGAGACATTATTCCATGCATTAGACATTAGCGAAAATCAGATATTTGTCATAAAAGAGCACTTACAAGATAATGAAGACTTTATCCATCCATAACAATACCATATACAAGCTCCAAAAATGAGACAAAATTATCCACACATCAAAATGCATCCATAATCACTAAAAATCCATCACGAATGGCAGGTCCCAATTTACCAATAAGCTGAAAATCCAAAGAGTGGTGGTTAGATCTCAAATGAGGTCTCACTAATATATACAAGGCCTATGAGGTCGAATTACAAATGAACAAGCTCCTCTAACATGTCTATAATGCTAAACAACCCACCCATGGTTACAAGCCAACCGTGATAGCATTTAAAATTCAATTAATCCCTCTCTCTAGCCCACGCAAGGCCGACGTCATGCATGCGAAGAGGCTTAGAGAGGCAACGTTGAGGCCTGTTGTGCTAGAACTTTGGTAGAGGGCCTCAAAATTCATAATGAAGAGGGTGACACCCTCATTATGCTACAAAACATCTTTGGGACCCCTATTTTGGGCTTGGGGCTCCAAATGGGTCTCTAACTAGCTCAAATCATGTCCATGCTCCATCAATGTGGGCTCAAAGATGACACATGCCCTCCCATGTCTCTCTAGGAAAGACATAACCTCCTCTGGACCTTGGATCAACTGCCAAGTGTCAGGTGCAATGTGTAGTCGACTGGGGCATCATAATGGTCCAAGTGCATCACCTCTCGAATAACTGGGGCAACAAACAAGCAAATAGTGGTGTCGAAGAAGCTCGTGGTGTGGAAATCAATGCTTTGCATAAATGGAGGCCCATGGCTCTCAACACACACCCTAGAAATGGCATCATGATCCTTTGAAGGGCTTGGATCTTGTATAGGGAGGCCAAGTTCAAGATGAAAACCCACTTGCAATCCTGTATAAGATCCAATGTGTCTCCTCACCTTCAGACACGATAATTCATTAGTGCAATTGAGTGAATAAGCTTGCTAATCAAGCGCATAAATGAGATTTCATAGTGGGTTTCTCTTCCAAATATGGGGCTTTGAGCATGTAATGGTGTTACCTTCCTGGATAGGAATGGTTAATAAACAACACTATTAGGTGTTCCCAATCCGTAAAGGGAAGGACATGTCCAAGGTATATTCTTCAAGTGGTAGGTGTCATGTGAATAATGATGAAGTGGATGGGGACACAGGGGTTTGAAGGTCAAATGACATGGGCTCAAGGTTGGTAATGATGAGGTATGTCCACATATTTGGGTGTATGAATGTAAGAGGGAGCAATCTTGGTACATAAGTTACCCTGGCCTTTGTTTTTCCACCATTCTTCATTTGCCTTTTGCCTTTTATTGATTTTTGTTTTGTTATATTGCTCAAGGCTCCAAGGGATGAGAGCATGTTGTGTATGATATAGTATTGATTACACCCTTAAGATGTGGTAGTTCATTACCCAACAAGGGTTGGGACATGCATGGGTTCCTTAATGCTGCAGGGGACACTCATAGGGGCCTTAGGAACCAGGCTAATGGCCATAATGATAAGGGGTAGAGCTCATGTTTGGCTTTTGCCCATTTGCTAATGTTATTGTCCCGACCATCTTTTGCATTTTGTGGTGTCATTTCCTTTTGTATGTGGCCATTTATGCTTTTATCTTTTGTTTTTTAGTTGCATCAACCTCCAGGGCATCATCGTAGGCTCGACCCAAACACGTGGACAAGGGGAGGGGAAATACTAAAACCTTGTGAACCTAGAGAGGGAAGATGATGAAATAAGGCATGTAATGTGCAGAGGGGAGTGAAAAATGTGAAATAGGAAAATGGGACCACACTACCAAAATCGGTGTTTCCCAAGTATTTCCCGTCCTAAAGTTATAAGCTAGTAGGGGAGATCCCATGGGACTAGGGTTGAGAATTAACCCCCTAGTTAAGGTAAGGGAACACGACTATAGTCAAAACCCTTCCTCCTTCCAAGTCACCCAGTGATCCATAACCAAATGTGCACAAGAATAACAAGCATAAACACTCGATTGAATAATGAAAAATCATACCTTTAGGATTGGATGGTCCACCTTCCAAAATATGATTTTGACAGATAGGCGAGGGTACATGATGGCTGACTTAGGTGGTAGAGATAAAGTAGCACATCAAAGCTATCAAGTGGATGTTAGGGGCTACTGCTGTCGGCTGAAGAAGAATACATCAGAGAAAAGCTCTCCAAAGGGGTACCCCACTTTTGGTGGGCTACATATCTAAACCCAATGAGTGATAAATTGCTACATCTTTAAGGGGTACTGGAAATGCATAAAGCAAGTTGAGTCTCCTAAATTATACAAGAAAGAAATATAAATCATTAAAGTAAAAGGCGTACCAGAGGAGTGGAAAAAGCAAGTCGAGGAAAGGGGTAACTCATGTCTGCATGATTTCTCCCTCTTCTTATTATAGCACTTAGAGATGTTGGAATTCCTTCAGTTGGTACCATGGTTATGATTGTCTTCCTTGAAGTCTTGCCCACCACCTTTATCACATGCATCTATGGATTGATGAGTTTATCTGTGAAATGTCCTTCTCCTTGGGGGATGTGTTGAAGTATGTAGCTATGGTCTATCTTCATAATAATAAAATCATTGATGTATTTGATTTAATAAGATTATTATTTATTAAGCATGTTCTTCATGCTTTGTATTGGCCAAAAAGAAAAATTTAGAAGGGCATGTTCTTCATGACCCTTGCAAAAGAAATAAATTGAAATTTCATTTGTCTCCCCAAATTGCCAAGCCGTCCCTTCAAGAGTTCATGTCGGCCTGCCCAGGGCCGTCTTTCCTGAAGTCTTGCCTGCCACCTTTATCACATGCATCTATGGATTGATGAGTCTACCTGTGAGATGTCCTCCTTGGAGGATGTGTTGAAGTATGTAGCTATGGTTTGTCTTCATAATAATAAAATCGTTGATGTATTTGATTTAATAAGATTATTATTTATTAAGCATGTTCTTCATGCTATGCATTGGTCAAAAGAAAAATTTAGAAGGGCATGTTCTTCATGACCCTTGGAAAAGAAATAAATTGAAATTTTATTTGTCTCACCAAATTACCAAGTTGGTCCTCCAAGAGTTCATGTCGGCCTTCCTAGAGACACACCCATTCGCATGTTGAGAAGGCTATACATAGCCTATTCATCCTCTTCCCAAGTGGTAATTTGGATCACACATATTTTTGAAGTTAGTGTGAAGGATTGAGGCTACACTTCTGTGGAGTAGTGTGAAATTCCGAGGCCATATTTTCTATGGAATGCGAGCTAGTCTGAGGCCGTAATTTCTGTGGAATGCAATCTAGTTTGAGGCCATACTTTTTGTGAAATGCAGCTAATCTATGGAACCTTTTTCTGTGGAATGCGAGCTGATTGAGACATGTTTCTTTTATGGTATGTGAGTTGATTGAGGCTCACTTTCTGTGATGATACCCAAGCTTTGTGGCTGAGGCAGTGGCTGATCTTTGACCCTCATGGAGACCCGTGACAGACCTTACTGCAAACTTCTTTATGGATAGATTGGAGGGCATCTTGTTCTAGTATGCTAGAGGGTTGACTTGGCATTTGGTGGTTGGTCTACTGAGCTACTATGCTAGTTAGTTTGTATATGACTTTGATGTCTCTTGTTGAACTAATTCTATTAGGAAAGGGTTGTTGGGTTTTCCTCTTGTGGGTTTTGCCTTGGCCGCTTGCCTAATTTCTCTTGTGCATTGTGATATTTATTTATCTTGTACTTGAATAGTTAAATTGTTAAAGTATAATTGCTTGATGAAGAATAAAGAAGGGATAAAAGAACAACAAAACCTTCACAAATAAGTATCAAGATAAACATTCAAAGTGTAATCGAATTTCAACAGGATGGAAGCACCTAATAAGGCCAATGGCTTAATCATTCTTAGTGCAAGTATGGTAACTTGCTTACAAATCTTGAGCTAGAAAGACATTTGAAGGCAAGGTTTGTGAGAATTTTTTTTGTGCCCCTAATATTAAATATGGCCCACTATGATTCATTAATGGTTTTGTACCTATGATGTTGATTTAACTTGATCTTGAGGGTATCTTTCAAGTGGCTCATTACACATGCATCAGAGATACCTTGAGGGATGGCTTAACACCTCTAGCACCATTCGTGTAGCTCAATTTTGAGAGCATATATGACTTTGCAGCCCCAACGTTACCCTCTTGAGATGAATGTTGGAATTTTAGGAGCCTCCACATGGTTGTATGCCCCTTGCTATGCTTCTAGATGCTGAAATCTGAGCCAATAAGCTAAGGCGTTGGCTTGATTGATGATGTTCCTAGGTTGGCCTTGACCCTGTTTGATGGATGTTGCCTTGTTCTAGATCCCAGACGATGATGGAGACCACTAAGATGGTTTGAGAGGGAGCACACCATGCTTTGATGCTAACACTTGTTCCTAGGGTTGCCACATCATCCATACATGCCCTCAAGGGTGACGTGAGCATCCTTGATGATGTCATGGTGGAGGAGATGTTACTTGGAGATGTACCCATGCACTTTGATGATGTACCTTGGAGTGAGGAGTTCTCTTGGACCCACTTTGTCACTTGATTGATGGAGATGTCCATTTTAGGAGGATGATGTCATGTTGGAGAGCATTTATCCCCACACTTGTGGGAGATTCATGATGCATTTCTTATGTTTTATTATTATGTAAAGCTATCTCAAGCTCGGTTTGTGACCTTTAGGCCTAGTTGAATGCTCCAAGCAAACTATTATGTGAAAAGTGACTTGGTTTCCCTTGTATAAACAGAGTGAAGTCACTTTCAATTTATCATCCTCACATCTCACTCACTTCTTCTCTCAAACAAGAGTGCCCACTAGTTCTCTTATGCTTTTCTCTTGGACATAGTGGATATTTAGTGGAGCAAATTGTCTTGGGAGGGGGATTTTTGCATGGAGATACTTTTTGGGATTGATGAAGTGATTCTTGATGAAATAATGTAAGTTTATTGTCATTTTCTTCATTTTGCATCCTATTTTTCTAAAATTAGGGTTTTTATTGTTCCACATTAAGAAGTGCAATATCTTTCTTGAAATCTTGATTCTTTATGGTTATAGAAAATTTGTTTTCCTTAGACTGGTTGTTAGTTGCCAAAGATCATAAAACCATACCAAAGCATCAAAGTTGCCTTTGCAACCGTTTTGAAGTGGAGGTCAACAAAACCATATAATTTGGAAATAGGTTTGAGATAATGACCTCATTAAGTAGACAACCATACTTTGCCTAAGTATTATCCTTGATAAACCTTTCTAACTCATCAATGTTGACTTAAAGTCTAAGAAATTGGACTCGCTCAAAACCCTGATTGTGTCCCAAATCTGATGAATCAGACACGATTCGATGGGACACGTGTCCTCCTATTGTGTCCCAGCGTGTTCGACTTTTGGGATTTGATGGGACATGTGTCCCTTAATCGTGTCCTGATTTTAGGAAAAAAATCCCAATTTTGGGACATGAATCCCCTGGAAAAGCGTGTTGCGCGGCCCATAAAGCCCACTTTTGGCTCATTTCTCCCTCTTTGTTTTGTGTCTCTCTTGTTGTGAGTGTGTGGGAGCGACTAGCAAAGGGTTTGGGAGCATTTCAGAGGCGATTCAAGCAACAAGTAAGTGCATTTTGCTTCTATTTTTTTTGCATTTTTATTATAGCAGTTTGCATGTGCATTTTTTTTTACAAGTTTTTGCATTTTTTCTTTATTTTTTTACAGCATTCATGGCTCAATCAAAAGCAGCAAGGAAGGGGCAAATGAAGGGGAAGAACGTCCCCATTGGTGATGCCCCTCTTGTTCCAATTTCATCGGGGTCTGTAAGTGTTCCCTCTATTAGAAGTGGGGCTGCAACAACAACTTCAAATGTTGGGGGAAGAATTAATTTAGAAAGACAACAGGCTCAAGAAAACAAATATCCCTTGTGGAAGTATGTCACAAGAGAGCAAGGGCCAGACAATAAGTTGAAGGGAGGGGGCAATATTGCTTGGAAATGCAACTATTGCAACAATCATTTCATGAGCACCTATTATTGTGTGAAAGCTCATTTGTTGGCCTTACCAAGTTGTGGAATTGTAGCATGTACACAAGTGTCTTTAACTAGGAGGAAAGAAATGGAAAAAGAGTCCCAATGTTGGTGTTCTAAGGGAGGTTGCATCATTAAAAAAAACAAGAATGATGATCCCCTTCCATTCTTGAGGAAAAGTAACAACAAATTTCCATTTGAGAGTTTTGGTGGGGGTGTGGGTCAAGCAACAAAAAGAAAGGCAGTGGCACTTGGTCCAATGGATAAGATTTTTCAGAAAGAGAAATGGGAAGAGCTTGATCTCACCATTGCTTTCTTTTTCTATCAGAACTTCATATCGTTCAATGTTGCATGCTCACCTTTATTTATTGAGATAAGCTGAGCTCTAAGTCAAGGGGCTCCATTAGGGTATGTGCCTCCTGGGTCAGAGAAGCTTAGAACCACATTGTTGGCTAAGGCAAAGAAAGAGGTGGACAAAATGCTTGAGCCTATTAAATCAACAATGGTGACCATGATGATGACAATGATGCTAATTTTGATGATGATGATTGATGACTCATGAGCTACCTACTGCCTTGAGGCTTGTAGTTGTTTTGTATTTTCTATTTCTATTTGCCATTGGTATTGCTACTACCTATGTGACACATATTGATTTTGATGACTTAATAGAGAAAACTGCAGTTTGAAGTTTCTTGTCTTTCTCCTATTGGATCATTGATGAATCTGTCACAATTGTATTTGTATGCATAATGTTACTTTGTAAAACTTACAAATTTTAAATTTACAATGTAGAGTCTAGATCTATGTCTGAATTTGTGTGTGTGTATATATATATATATTTCAATAAAATAATTTATAATGTGTCCTGTTCTAGGGGGTCAGTGTGCCCATGTCGGACACTCGAATCTTCGTGTCCTGCGTGTCTTGTGTCCTCGTGTTAGGTGACTTAGCTTAACGTAGAGTGGGGGAGGGAGGATACCTTTTATGACACCAATAGAACTTCTAATACTCTTGGGAAACTTGCAAGCTTTGTTAAATCTGCCTAGCATTGTCTTCTGAAGATGCACTACAATGAACTCTAGAAGATCAGGTACCCCCAAGGTACAATGCTGCTCAATGAATAAATGTTTGGGTACAATGTCAAAGGCCTTTTAAAATTCAACAAAATACTAGTAGACCTTCAAGTATCTCCATTTAAACTCCTCAATGATAGCTCAGGGAGTGAATATTTGATCCATCATCTAGTAATCTCTCTTGAAGCCAATTTGACCCTTAGCTGTCCATCCACACCTTTCAACCTAGGCATATATTTAAGGATGAAAGTTGAGGCATAAATTTTAGAGAAGGTATTTCCAATCATGATAATCTTGAAATTAGTTGATCTAAAGCATTGTTGGGCTTGTGTATGGAAAGATGAATGATATTTAGGGCCAAGAAGGGGGCAATCAGGAACAATTAACCTCGTGTATCAAATTTCAATACAAATTAACAAACAACTTCATGTAACAAACTACCTGAGTGATACATCTCTTGTCATTGGCAAATCTGACATGCATGTGTTGATAATAGTAGAATCAGACACCTATGCACAGGGCTAAGTTTCTAAACATGTAGAAGTTTCCCAAAGGACTCTTAACCTTGAAAATTATTTTAGTTAGAGAAATTATTAAAGTAATCGACTTTAATAAAATAAAGTAAGTTAATCTAATGAAATACAATGGTTATTTGCATTAGTGAATTAGATGAATCTCAATTTTTGATCTCAAGTGATGTTGAGATCTAATCTCAGCCATCAATCACTTTGGAGATTAGGGTTGAGATTTAGTTAGTAACTGAAACTTATAAAAGGAAGGCTAGGCTAAGGTAGAAGACACATCTAGTGAGCACAAGGCACAGTGAGATGGTGAGATCTCAACAATTGGGTGGAGGACATTCATTCAAGTGTGTAGGGTTTGAGGAAGAAGAACAAGGGGTAGCATGGGGGGATGATCCAATAGCCAACAAGATTGAATGACAAACTCTGAGGGTTTGATCAGCCAGAAATATTCTAGGTTTTGCTATTTGTATTTTTCCTCGGAGGGTCATTCTCCCAGTGAGAGAGCCCTTGTAAATTGAAGATAATTTATTAATGAAACAAATATTTGAAGCATAGAATCTATATGTGTGCATGTGTATGATATTGACGTTATTTTTGCTTCTGCTGTTAATCTTTTATTTACATGTTAAAATTCCAGCAGCAGTGCTTTTGTTTGGTAGACTTACAGTGATAATTAATTTACAACAAGGTATTTACTGGGAAGCAACTTGTCAATAGCTAGGGTTTAGTAAAATTAACATGGTATCAAATCCTACACTCTAAGAGGGATGCTGATTTCAAAGTTTGCATAATAGGTCAGCCGGTAGTCAGATTGCTGGAGGCCGAACACTTTAGAGGGAGACAGGGAGGCCATACTAATCAATTATTTTGGTAGCAGTAACTTTTTTTGTAGGTGTTTAAAGGAAAAAACACAAATCCACGGTACTTTGCAGCAGATCTATTAGTTCTGCAAGGAGATCTCTGTAGATCTATAACTAACAGCAGTAAAATTCTTCTAGGTGCTAGAAGGAATTAGCATATGGCATTTTTTAATCAGATCTATAAATGGTAGCAACAAGTCTGGGTTTGAATATAGGTGGGATGGGGCTCCAAACTTCCTACCCTAGAAGGCAAGGATTATGTTGCTATTGAAGGAACATGACCTTTGGGAAATTGTAGATAAGGTAATCCCTTCACCAACAGACCCAATGTAATTAACAACTCATGAAAAGAAGGACATTGAAGCTCAATGGCTTATCATAGATGCTATTGAGGATCATTTGTTCCCTCATTTGGCAGAGAAGCAGTTGGTCAGGGAGATGTTCAAGGCTCTAGTGGATTTGTTCTAGAGTGACAACATGAAAAGGAAAATGATCTTGAGAAACAAGCTTAGATCTATTTACATGTCAAGATCTGTAAATGTTACTAGCTATCTCATGAAGATCACCCAAATATGTGATCAACTTGCAACAATTGGGGATACAGTGGAGGACCTAGAACTAGTAAATGTGGGACTGAATATTTTCACCAAGTCAAGGGAGTATGTGTTCAAGATAATCTTCCTAATTGGGAGAGGCTTTGGGATGATTACATCTAGGAAGAGGCTCAGGAGGATTCTAAGGATAGCAAGCAAGGAGATGGAGAGGAGAACTTGCCCTTGGTTAGTTTGGCCAAGAAGGGCAAAGGGAAGGGTTCCAAGGGTAATGGTGAGGGGTCACAACTGGGGAAGAAGAAAGACTTAAGCAACCTCAAGTGTTTCATTTGCCAAAAGAATGGGCAATGTGCATCACAGTGTTCGAAGAAGAAGGGGAAGGGGAAGTTGCAATAGAGAACAACATCAACAAAGGTACAACTTGATGAGCTTGCAACAATGTTCGAGAAGGAATTCTCATTGGTCCTTTGTCTATCTACTAACACCACCAAAAGTGCTTGGTACTTGAACAATGGTGCATCATGCCATATGATAGAAGTAAGGGAGTTGTTTAGTAATCTGACAAAGAAAGACTCGGGGGTTCATGTGGAGCTTAGTGATGATGGCAAGTATTTAGTGAAGGGAGAGGGAACCATTAAGTTCCATCTTGAGTTAGAAGCAACTTTGGAAGCCAAGGACATGTTTTTTGTCCCTTAATTGATGAAGAACTCACTTTCAGTCTTAGTGATGGAGGATAGAGGGCATGAGGAATGTGCTTATTCGTCCAAAGAATACTAGCCAAAAAATTGTAGTAGTCCTTGAGGTTATAGAGGGCAACTTATATAGGTTGAAGGGAAAACTTGTTTAGGATTTATTACATGATAGTGACAACTTGTGTGAGCTATGGATAGGAGGATGGGACACTTGCACTATAGGGCGTTGCCAATCTCAAGGGAGAATGTCACTGGTCTCCTAAATTTTAGTATTGAGCAGCAAGGCATGTGTAAAGTGTGTGCACTTGGCAATAATGCTAGGGATGCTTTTCTAAGCAGCTAAAGTAGGTCTAAGGGGATCTTGGATCTCATTCATTTAGATGTGTGTGGGTTGATGTCAATGGGATCAATCTAGGGAGTGTTATACTATGTCACATTCATTGACGACTATTCTAAGAAAACCTAGATCATCTTCGTGAAGACTAAGGATGAGCTCTTCAGTCAGTTCTAAGAGTTCAAGGCCCAGGTGGAGAACCAGATAGGTAAGAAGATCAAGGTCTTGATGTTAGACAATGGGGGTGAGTACACCTCCAATGACTTCAAGGATTATTGCAAGGAGGTAGAGATCAAAAGGATATGACAGTCTTGTACAACCCTTAATAGAATTGGGTTGCAAAGAGAAAGAATCGGTCCATCATTAGTTCTGCCAAAGCTATGCTACATGATTAGCATCTGCCTATGTTTTCTTGGGTAAAAGCATGTAAAGTTCCAATATATGTGTACGATATTGGGGGACAAGACTCTAGAGGAAGCCTTCACTAGTGTTAGCACTCCTTTGTTTCCCAAGGTTGAGAAAGGAAGCCAAGGAGGTAAACTCAGAGTACTTTGGACTTGGTATCTTGCCCTACCAAATCAGAGAAGTCTCTCTCTAAATCAACCTCACAGTCACTGAAATGACAGGAGAAAATCAGGGTTTTAGGCTAGGTATTCAACTCATTAGGGTTTTAAAATGCGGTTTGTTGGATCAAGGTCATAGATCTAGGAACTAGGTCAGGGTCTCGAATGATCAATTGCAGGGATAAAAATGAGGCAAGGTAGGTATGTTTAGCGACATATATGGGTTTTCATTGTGGTATAGGGTTGAAAAATGAAGGATCAAAATGAACATGTGACTATGAATTCATTCATCAGAAGAAATGGAACACAAACATGAAGATCTCACCAAAATAGAGCATAAAACTTATGAATTCTGCTTAAAAACTAATGAGATGATCACATGAAAGCATACATATGGTTGTAAGGAGAAATAAACTTTCAAATTGATGATAAAACTAGGAAGAAACACTGTCACTAAGCATACCACAGGAATCCCAAGATTATAGCTGCATTTGTCTTTAATATCACTGTAAAATGGTGTACACTAGCTCCACACTATGATTACCAAGTATCCAACCCTTGTTTTGACTTCAATTAGGCTTCATATAGATGAGAAATCACATTCCCCCTCTCAGGGGTCGAATCCATCATCATAGGAACTAATTACATCAAAATCTCTAACTGTTAAAATTGGCAACTAGGGCCAAACTCCATGTGGGTCATCTTATTTATGGCAGCTGATATTTTTCTTGGATCCCTCTCATTGAGAGGTGTAGGATTTGATCTAAAGATCATCCGATTCCGATAAGTATTCATGGAGTTATGAATTTATTTGTGTTATAAGACAATTTGTCAAGGTTGGCCAGCAACCAAATAAACCCCACATGTGCTCAACGTTTTAGTATAAAAGGAGGTGACTTGATAGTCATTTCTACACACACTTCTATCTTGATTTCTCTCCACTTGTCTTGGGTTTTTGTGGAAGAGAAATCTAGGAGTGGAAGCCCTAGACGTTGGAGGAAAAGAAGGTAGCCCTAATGCTACAAGGAGGACAGCCCTAGTATCTACACAGTCAAGTGAGAAGCCCTAGGACATCGTCAAGTGAGAAGCCCTAGGATGCAGTCAAGTGAGAAGCCCTAATGCAGTCAAGTTTATGGGACGCAGTGAGGGTTTGCTGTAGGTGACAATGTGGTAAGTAAGGGCTATTCCAAGTGCGTATTGCTGGGCAGAGTTGGCTGAGGAACAACTGTGTGGATAGTAGAGCTTTAGTTGATGCATGAAGGGTTAAAGGGACAGCATGTAGGCTGCCCTAGACAACATGAAGGGGCTATTGAGACAGCGTGGCCTTAGCCACAGTATGAAAGACCAGAAGGACAGCGTGGAGGTTGCCCTAGACAACGTGAAGGGACTGTAGGGACAGCGTGTCCTTAGCTGCAGTTAAACAAAGCCAAAAAGGAATAGCGTGGGTGTGGAGGGTTACACCCTTGGAGAACCGCAGTCTTTAGAAGGTTGGTTTGCTGATTTGTATGAAGAATAAAGGCTGTAGGGTGATGCCCTAACTAGTGATGCAATGCAGTAGTGCAACGTGGTGAAACAACACATGGCAGCAAGGGTACATGGTGCTGCTCAGCAACAAGTATGGACAACAGCAAGCAAGGCGACTAGTATAGTAGTGCTAAGACTACATGATGCTGCTAACTAGTGCAGCAAAGTAAATGGGATTGCTGGGCTACATGGTGCTGCCAAGATGCAAGGGACAACAAGTGACTTAGTGCTGCAAAGATGAATGGGACAGCTAGACACATGGACATCAGCAAGGTATGCTAAGACATATGGGACTACTGTAAGGTATGGCAAGGCAGAGTGGGACAATAGTTGTGATATGGCAGAAGGTACATGATACAACAACAAGCATGTGACAACATCAAGCATGGACAACATGGCTATCATGGACAGTAGTGCAACATAAGGTGCAACAGTCATGAGGTCCAACATTGTGATGATGGATGCAACATGGTGCAACATGACGAGATGCAGCACGATGATAGGTGAAGGAGTCACCTTGGAGAATCAGTTGAAGCAACATGTCTTCAACTAATCTCATGTATCATCTTCTTAGAGATGATTTATGCTCTTATCTAGATATGTCAAAGTGTTGACTTCTGTTGTAAATGTACTATCTCTCTTTCTCCCTCTGCTGAACTATTGAAAAACATATAAGAATAATTGATCAAGGGTTTCCCCACATTAGGGTTTGTCCCTGGCTAACGCCACATCTTGTGTCCTCTTGTTTTGGCTTGTCTTCTGTGATTTATGTTTATGTTCTATCTGTAGTTTACTTTCATGTTGATGTGATTGCTAATTTGGAAAAGATATTGAGCTAACTATGAAAATTGAAATAAATTGCTCTAAGCATAGAACATACCTAAAATTAACACTAACCATGCTAAAACTAGGGAGGCTAGAAACCAACTCCCATTTTGAACTAAATGACTTAGTTGACTTTGAAAACATTGATTACAATGAGATTTACTCTTACCATCACTAGGACACTTAATTACATAATGTAAAAATCATTAGAAGATTAATTACATCAAGCAAAGTTGACTTTGACCATGAAACTTGAAAATAGGGTTTTCTCCACAGAAGCGCAGCGAAATCCACAGAAGCGTAGCATGCTTTGAGTGAGTGTTTAGATGACTTTGGTTGATCTCTGAGCTTAGCTGAAGGTTGGTAAAGGTAGCTGAGAATGTCTACTAGGCCTCTGAACCTTCAAATCACCAAAAACTCACCTCCAAGGAACCTCAAAACTCATTCTACCAACACTACTCCAAAAGCGTAGCGTGTGCCTCAAAACAATGGCTAAAGTGTGGAAAACTAATGGTTTTTGACCTTTTCCCGCAAATTTGTGAGCTGACATGAGAGACCAAGTGGATTTATGAGATGTACTAGTCAAGAGATACCTGTATATACTTGCCACTCATCATTTGAAGCCTTTGAGCAAAAGCGTAGTGTGGTCACGCTGCGTTTCTGTAGGGTCAAATTTCTAGGTTTTCTGCAAAAATAGGGCTCAAAGATGGAGCAATATCCCTCTAACCATAAAACATTTTACAAAACTGAGAGAGGGTTTTGTTTTTAGGTATGTTATGAACAAAAACCTCCTCCAGTTTTCAAAAATACTTTCCCATTTGTTTTCAATCCAAGTTTGAAGTTGGTCGCTAAAAACGCAGTGAAAAATTGTAGAAGCGCAACGTGTGACAACAAAAGCGCAACGAGCTTGATGGCAAGGGTTTGGGTGATGGAAAAGCGATGCTCTGACGGCTGAGATGAGGCACAATGGTGGAGAAGAGCTCTTGGAGGATGAAATGAAGCCTTTGAATGCTTGAATGGTATTTTTATTGCTTGAAAGTTGATTTTTTGCTTTGGTGATGGTGTGACATCACAAGTATCTTTGAGAAATGACATGATGAGGTAGTGTACTGCAGCTTTATTGCTCTTTTTGGAAAAGTTACATATCCATGTGGGGTGAATGTACCTTCGAAAACCTTTTTTGAAAACGTTTCCCTAACTACTAACTCCCATGATGGTGACTATGGTGATGACATGACTCCCTACATGACTTTTGATGACACCAAATGCATATCTTAACCATGATTTGGAACTTTGAACCCTTTAAGTATGCATGTGAATGACTTAATGACCAAAATGATGGCCAAGACACTCATTTAATGACCTATCACAAGGAATGATGACATGATTATGTTGACCTTTTATGACCTTGAAAATGGAGGGAGTAGTAATGACACCTAGGACATGACTCAAGGCACATTTGACAATAAAAAGACATGTCAAATTTCTAGAGGCCATGTGGTGGAACATATCTTGTATTTTTGTGGTGTGTTATGAACAAAAACCTCCTCCAGTTTTCAAAAATACTTTCCCATTTGTTTTCAATCCAAGTTTGAAGTTGGTCGCTAAAAACGCAGTGAAAAATTGTAGAAGCGCAACGTGTGACAACAGAAGTGCAACGAGCTTCATGGCAAGGGTTTGGGTGATGAAAAAGCGATGCTTTGATGGCTGAGACGAGGCACAATGGTGGAGAAGAGCTCTTGGAGGATGAAATGAAGTCTTTGAATGCTTGAATGGTATTTTTATTGCTTGAAAGTTGATTTTTTGCTTTAATGATGGTGTGACATCACAAGTATCTTTGAGAAATGACATGATGAGGTAGTGTACTGCAGCTTTATTGCTCTTTTTGGAAAAGTTACATATCCATGTGGGGTGAATGTACCTTTGAAAACCTTTTTTGAAAACTTTTCCCTAATTACTAACTCCCATGATGGTGACTATGGTGATGACATGACTCCCTACATGACTTTTGATGACACCAAATGCATATCTTAACCATGATTTGGAACTTCGAACCCTTTAAGTATGCATGTGAATGACTTAATGACCAAAATGATGGCCAAGACACTCATTTGATGACCTATCACAAGGAATGATGACATGATCATGATGACCTTTTATGACCTTGAAAATGGAGGGAGTAGTAATGACACCTAAAACATGACTCAAGGCCCATTTGACAATAAAAAGACATGTCAAATTTCTAGAGGCCATGTGGTGGAACATATCTTGTATTTTTTGCGTCCGCACACTGAAGTGTTCTTCGTCTTGAATATGTTTTTCGGCTTTTGACCAAAATATTTGTTCGAATTTCTTTTCGGCTGTTTTTGCTTTTTGTCTTGCTACTTCTATTGATGAAATGTCATGCATCTCAAGTTCTACTTGTAAATGGGTTTTAAGTCCCGAGATGTATGACTGAATTAAACGAGATTCCGATAACCCAGGTACTCGAGTTACTAAGGTCTCCCATTCTTGAGTGTATTCATCCACACTTCCTTTTTGTCGTAATTTGATGAGTTTTGAAAAGAACTCTTCTTCTTTTACACCTTGGAATATTTTAAAAAAGGCATCTTTAAATTTTCTCCAGCTAATGACGTGTGTTGTTTTTTCCACCACATATACCAGTTATATGCTTCTCCTTCCATTTTCATGGATGCATGTCTGAGCTTTTCGTCATCGTCAGTGATGTCATATATCTCAAAGTATTCTTCTGCTTTATTTATCCATGCAACATTGTTTTTTCGTTTCCATCGAATTTAGGCATCTCGACCTTTGCCCTCCTTTGGTATGTGGCTAATGGTTGAGCAAAAAAAGGGTGTTGATTAGTAAGGGTATCCCAAGGTTGCTTGTTTGTAAAGGCCGTGTTACTTGCTTCTTGGTGGGGTGTCGCTGATTTTTTTGGGGATTCAACCTTTTCATGAAAATCTGTTGACTTTGTCGAATCTGATGAGAGGTGTTCTTGATTCTCTTCACTTTCTTTTAGTAGATCTTCAGGTGTACAATTTGACTTTTTACACAGAAGTTTCAGCATTGTTAAGGCGTCTTTGATGTTTACTTCTGTTTGGACGTGTTGACTTTCCATTTTTATCTCTATTCGATTTGTCGTATCTTGAAGATTTTTGATTTTGTCTGCTTGCTCCCCAAGCTTGCTCTCGACTTCATTTAATCTTTTACTGACCTCGTCGTGGTTGTTATTTATCTTATGCTTTGCGTCAACCAATTTTTTTTGGAATTCCGCCATTGTCATTGTCGACATTGAGCGGGTTTGCGGGGGCGTGTATTTATCTGCTAACTTAGTTTTTTTTTTTTTTAATAATCAAAAAATATTATTAAAATAAATAATATATATTTTTTTTGATTAATAAAAAAAAATTGATAATAAAATTAATGGTTATATATATGTAGTTATAACTATATAATAAAACTATATATATATATATAAATATAATTAAAACTACATAAAATTATAATTCATATGTATTTATATATCACGTATATGTATAAAATGTAACCGATGGTCACGTCCCTTATTTGAGTAAACACCTTTCTTCGTTTTTTGAGTTTCTGCCCGCACCTTCGAAATATACGTGGAGGGTTTTACGATGAATAACCCGCTTGTGATTGACCCGACCCAGACCAAGAGTCTGGGTACACAACAATTGGGTGCAGAAGATGTCGGTCGGGATGGGGATGGAACAAGACAGGGTGTGTTGACAGCGGCGGAGTGATGGATTACAATGGAAATGGAGTACGCAACAGTGGATTGGGTGTAGAGACGTTTGCAGGCAGAGGGATGGACGAAACCTAGAGGTGTGTTGACAGCGGAAGAACGATGGATTGCAGACAGGTGAAAATGTAGCGGATTGCACAGTGGAAAAAACAGTGCGATGATACAGTGGGATGCACAGTGGGAGTAACTGTGTATGGAAAAGTAGTGAGGTTTTCCAGAGGCCCCGAGTGCTCCGATACCAGATGAAGTGAAGAACTTATGAACGCAAAAATAGATATAAATATTTTATTAACAATAAGATAAATTACAGATGATGATTGTTTACAATGGGTTGCCTGGCTTATATACCGCCATGGGCACCCTTTGGGAAAGGGCATGATCTTATGATCGTGCCCTTTCGTCTAATTAAAATTAAAATTAAATAATAACCTAAAATTAACTAATTTTTTACATAACATTGACCTAATGACCCTATCAATCACATGGAAAGAGTACATTTGATCACTGGAACTAATGGACATTAACAACTAGGTTGAAGCCAAAGATACGACACTTTAGGATCTTTGGTTGTCTAGTATACATCCATATGTATTTGGAGATGATGACGAAGCTAGAATCTTTAATAGATAAGGGGATATTTGTTGAATATAATTAGACCTCAAAATAGGGAAAGATCTTCACACTAGTGCATAGGAAGAAAATTTTGAGCAAAGATGTTAAGTTTGAGGAGAACATGGTGTCTAGGGAGTCTCATGAGTTTCCACCTATAGTGACAAGAGGCTTTGAAGGGAGAGCAATGCTCAAAGACTTCCAATTTAGGGGGTCAACCTTGAGGTGAGGAGGATGTATGTAACATACCTCATCCGCTTACCAAATATATATATATATATATAATGCCTCCATCAGTACTACATTTGAGTATATCATTGGGAATCAATACTTTTCATTGTCCCTGTACATTATACATAAAATTGCTACATTTAATTTCCTTGTAAGTTGGTGCAATTGCAAGTTCTCTATGTGTAGAAGGATGATGTTCCTTCTCACATATGAATATTTCTTGTTATCATGTAAAACCTATTACCGCTCAAACTAGCAGGGTGTCCTAGAGGGGCACTTGCTAGGTCAAGAGCAACAATGAAGCTAAAGCCCATTATCACCACAGCTAAAGCTTCCTACTCTTTACGGACTTTCATCGATGGGAGGAGACTCGGTATATAGAGAATCACTTATGAAGGATAGATCAGCTAAGATGGATGTGAAGTGATCTCAAGGACCCTTTCCTAGGGGAGGCTCAAGAATGGGACTTGCTTGCTTCTTAAGCAAGGTACAAGGCTTTTTAGGAGAAGGGTATGAGGATTTGATGGCTAGGTTAGTGTGAATTGTAAAGGAGCTTTTAAAACCCTAAAATCCTTGTTGAACTTGGTTTCCCAAGTGGTTTTTGAAGAGTTGACTTTGACAAGGTATGGGACCAGACGAGACCAAGTTGACCTAGGTTAGGTCAAGAGGAAGGAGTTTAGAAACCAATGATAGATTTGACCTAAACAAGGAGGAGAAGGGGATCAAAGAAGTGATTTTCACTCAAAGGTGCAAAATTATCCCTATGAGGAACTAACCTAGGGAAACTTAGGGCAACAACCAGTCTCGTGGCTAGGGCTTGGGATATTTCACAACCCCATCGTTAGAATTTCCTCAAATTTGGAGGAGGCCTAGGAGACACACCAACGCAATAGAGGCCTAGAGATCGAATTTTTCTTATGGGTGGTTTGTTGGGAAAGTGATGCCCTAAGAGTCCTAAAGTGGCTAGACCTAGAACAAAGAAGGAGAGGTGAAGAAAAATGTTTCTTTGAGTGATCACTTTATGGTAGACCAATGCTTGATCCCTTGGGGAGCTTGGAGTCAAGAAGAATATGAAGATAAACTTTGTTTCTAGGTCAAGGAGGCATTAAGATCAACTTTGCTTGTCATTAGGGCAAAGGAGAGTGACTTTAAAAGATTTTATACTTCGTTTTGCAAGGCGAAGTGGCTTATCAAGATAAATTCAACCATAGAATTATCCCTAGGAAAATTCGTTCAACATACACGGCCCATACATAGAGATATCTTATATAGAAACATAATTCCACAATTTCACAGTAAATGCATGCAACAACTACCCTAGTATAGCGAAAATCTCATTATCAATGCATGTGACAAAGTAAAATAATAATAGCATTAAATTTGCACTTACATGTAAGAGAATATATCCAACCACCAATAGATTTGCCAATCATGCAGCTCCAAGATAAGAAAATACAATCCATACATCAAAATTCATCCATGCTCCAAAATTTCGTCCACCAAGAAGGAATAGTGAAAATCTCAAGAGAGATACAAGTCCAAACCAAGTGATGATGAGAAATGAACTCTCATCATTTGTATTTATAGTCTCCTAATGAGTTTAATTTACCTATTTGAGCCTACATTAGCCCCTAAAATAAAAATAATGTGCAAATAACTAACTTTTGGTGACAACCCCACCAAACTAGATCATAAACAAAATGACAAGCCTCTCAAGAGGTTGAATGGTCAATAATACATGTCGTTGGGCTCTCTAAGAAGCTTGATGAAGTTCATAAGTGCTATAATGATGAATGAGACTTCCAAAATGATGGATAAGGGGTTGGCCCCTTGTTCTCCACATAATAAACCTGTGGTGCTCCCAATGGGTGTGATGGCACACAAGTGACCTCATGGGTCTCCAAGTAAGTCGAAGACACCTGTAGACCATCTGTAAGGGCTCAAATGATGGTGTAAGTGATGCCACATCAACATACAAGTCTTGGGTCATCTGCCAAGTGCATTGTACAACTGTGGGGCTGATTGGGAAAAGATGAAGCATGTGCATCTTCTTTGTCCAATAGGTGAATCTCGAGCAATCTCTAAACATCTCTAGGATCCATGGAGTGTTGTCTACTATTGTGGAGGCCCATGGCTCTCAACAAACACCCTACATGTGCCAATGTAGCCCTTTAAAGGGTTAGGACACTGTATAGGGAGACCAAACCCAAGATGGAGATCACTTGCAATCCTGCATAAGATCCAATGTGTCTCCTAGCCTTCCAGTACAACAAGTCATCAAGGAAATCGAGTAAAAGAGCTTACAAACCATGGACAACTGGTGGGGACTTCATAATGGCATGTCCTTCCATAATGGGCTTTGGCAAGTGCTAATGTCTCCAAGCTCCAAATGGGGTTAACCAAGTATCCCATTAGGTGGTTTCTACTTTTAAAGGGGATAATATGGCCAAGGTACATCGTTTAAAAGGTGGTGGCATGTGATAAAGAGATGAATGCAATAGGTAATGAAAAGGGTCAGGCCTGCGCTATTGTGAAATCAATGTTAGTAGAGTTAGGGTTAGATTTCTCTTTCTTGATAATTACTTGTGAATTAAGTTGGATTCTTTTAATTCTTTTTTATATTATCTTTCTTCAAGCAATTACCAAATTATGTGTGTATGAAGATCATAAAAACACAAGACACAAGATGTAGGCACTCTGTCAGGGCAAAACCACTATCTAGGGGAAAATCCAATCAAAATCTCTTCCTTCAATAGTTTTCTTGAGACTCTTCAACCTAGACACAGACCTCCTCCAACCACCAAGTCAACCTCTCCTTCCAGCAACTTCGATCTAGATCTTCGACCTTGTAGCAACAACACTTTGACCTAGCAAATCTAGAATTTCGGCCTTCCAGCAATAGAATCTTCGACCCTTCCAGAAGTAAAACTTCGATCCAACAACTGCCCCAATAACTTCACATAAGAGAGAGAAAGAGATACCGAAAACCTTTGACCTTGATCCTTCCAGCACTTATTCTTCTCTTCTTGGAATTTCGTACCTTTTCTGCCTCCTTTTCTTGGATATCGAACTTGGGAGAAAGATGCTCCAAAATGAATTCAAACTGCTTGTATATATATCCTTTAGGTGAGGACGAATTGCCTATTTTGAGGCCGACTTGATCTCTTTGAAGCCAACTTGGTGTGGAGGTGTCAAATACCTATTTTGACTCAATAATAATCCTTTTTACGTGATTCGAAAGCCCACGAAGGGTCTCATAAAATGTGCAATGACTCTAATGACTCAATATAAATCCTAGGAGTCCACAATGAGGACTTTGACTAATAAAAGATGACCCAAGCATGAAACCCATGCTTTAATAAGTCATTGTAATAATAATAAAAAATTTCTTTTTCATTCTTTTGACAAGTACATTACATAATGACTCAAATACATTTAAGAAGACCAAACTTAGTTACATTCTTCAACACTCCTTCTTAACTAGGGAGGTATTCATAATAACACACACAAGTACAAGAAAGATCTCAAAACATATGAACTCAAAGAATTTAGGCACCGCAATGCCATGGACTAGATTCTTGACCAGGGCAATCTATCCGGGTGGGACTAAAATGGACTAAAGCTTTCAGCCTCTCTATGTACCATCAGGCTTGCTAACCATCAACCCAGGGATCCAGGTGCGTATTCGTGGTCAGAGCTCCATGACCAACACCACCCTCCCTACTTCAGGATCTAGACATCAACACATAGTGTCGGCGAGATGTCCTCCCAGACAATGTGTCTCACACACAAAGCCTCAACGAATCTCTTCCAAACTTTTATCATCATCAACAAGATCAACTATCTGAATTAAGGCAAGCATGCTTCTAAGATATTCAAATTTCTTATTAGGAAGAGACATTGTTAGTATATTAGCTACTTTCTCGTCAATCGGGACATATTGTAGCTTCACGATCCCATCCTGCACCAAGTTCCTAATGTAGTGGAACTTATTGTTGATATGTTTCGTCCTAGCATGAAAAACGAGATCTTCAAACATCTTGATGCAACTTTGATTATCACAGTTTATCACACTAGGACTCAGAGGCTTCTTGAACAAACATGTCATAAGCTTCCTCAACCATACAACCTCCTTTCCTACTTCACATGCAACCACATACTCTACTTTAGCACTACTCAAAGAAACGAGATCTTGCTTTCTACTAATCCATGAGATCATGGCAGATCCCAAACTAAAGCATTCACCTGTAGTGCTTCTTCCATCGGTCTCACTGCCACCCCAATCAGAATTTGTGAAGCCAATCAGCTTGACTTCCTTGCCATCATACTTTAGGCAATAATGTATAGTGCCACGAAGATATCTCAATATATGCTTGGCAGCTATCCAATGATCATGACGAGGCTCCAACTGAAACTCACTAAGAATATTCACAACAAAACATGTATCTAGTCTAGTATTTACCAGATACATCAGAGAACCCAACAACTTATGATAGGAGGTAGGATCTACGAAACTTGAGTCAGAGATCCTCAGCTTCTTGAGATTGGTGATCATAGGAGTAGGCATGGGCTTGGAATCCATCATTCCAAATTTCTACAACAACTTGATGATATATTTTCCTTGCCCCAGATATATCTCCCCAGGCTTTTGCCATACTTCCAGACATAGGTAATAGTGCATTAGTTCCAGATCCTTCATCTTAAATTCGGCTGCCAACATCTTCTTGCATTCTTGTATCCTTCGCTCCACACCTGTAATGAATAGATCATCCATATATAGTAGAATAATGACTGGGTCATTATCCATAACCTTGATGTAGAGATTTGGATCAACAATACTCTTCACGAACCCAATTTTTAGAAGGTGTGCATCCATTCCTGCATACCATGCCCTAGGAGCTTGATTCAAACCATATAGGGAATTCTTGAGTCTACAGACATGAGTGTCTTTGCTATTTACTTCAAAGCCTTCGGGTTGTTCAATGTATACTTCCTCATGGATGGTCCCATTCAGAAATGTTGTCTTTACATCCATTTGATGGATATTCCATCCCATTGTAGCAGCCAATGAAACCAAAGATCTAATGGTAGTATACCTTGCATCGAGTGCAAAGGCTTCTTCATAATCTATGTCTTCCTTTTGAGAGAAACCCCTAGCTTTATATTTGTCTATACTTCCATCAACAATGTGCTTGATCTTGTAGATCCATTTGGAGGTGACAATTGATTTGTCACTAGGTCTAGGAATGATTTCCCAAACCCCATTCTTCATGATGGATTGACATTCTTCCTGCATTGCCTTCTTCCATACTTCTTGATGAGCAATTTCTTCAAATGTAGATGGTTCAACTTCAATTAGTTTTGTCATATATGCAGCATATCCAAAATATGTTTTCGGCCTTTTGCTTTCTCTAAAGGTTCCTTTTGCAGCTCCATGTCCTTCAACATCTTCAAGAGTATCTTTTAACCAATTTGGTCTCTTCCTTTTGTTCGGTATGATCATAGGTTGAATAGGCTCACTTGGTCCTTCTTCTTCTTCTTGAATTGTAGAGGGATTATCGTGGTGTACTTCCTCTTCTTCGAATATTGGTGTATCTTCGTCATCAGAATCAATAGGGATATCTTTGGATCCTTTGTAGGCATGATTTTCATCAAATATAATGTCCCTGCTTACTTCAATATGTCTTATATGCTTTTGATAGAGGTAGATTTGATATGCTTTTGAGGAGAGACTATGGCCAATGAAGATCCCTTTAATGCTTGTAGAATCTAACTTCTTTCGTTCGTCCTTTGGAACATGGATATAGGCAGGACTCCCAAAGATTCTGAGATGGTCCAAACTTGGCTTCTGTTAGAAAATCAGAAAGGCATAAATATTTTCTTATACTTGATAATTACTTGTGATGTTCTTGATTTCTTATTAGGTTTTCTTTATATCCTCTTTCTTTTAGTTCATCAAGCAATTACCAAAGCAATAACACATAAATCAATGGACACTAGATATAGGCACACAGCCAAGGCAAAACCCCCCTCTAGGGAAAAACCCAGTCAATAATTCTTCCTTCAATAGTTTCCCTGAGATAATCCAAGATTCTAGGCCTTAACACAAACTTTCCTCCACACCAAGTCAACCTTCTTCTTCCTTTGCAAATGATCCTATTTGACCTAGAAGCAACAACATAAGTAGCAGCACTATGCAACACTTTCTTGGACCCAGTAACTTCGATCTTGCTTGGGAGAATTCGATCTTGGCTGAGAGACTTCGATCTTGACTTAGGAACTTCGATCTTGGCCCAATACAACTTCTTGAGGCAACAACACCCAACAACAGCAACTTCGACCTATACTTGTTCTAGCAACAACAATATATAGCAACTGGCAGTGACATCAACAAGAGAACATCAATCTTCCAATCTAGGGCACGAAAGAGAGAGAGAGATGCACCAAAATTTTGATTTTCCTTCCTTCTTTCACCTTGACCAAACTCACACTTCTTTTGGCCCTCTTCCTTCACTTTGCACTTTTCCCAGCTTCTAAAGAGATATCGAACTTGCTTGAGATGTTCTCCTCCAAATGAATTCGAACTGCGTCTTTTATAGCCTTTAGGTGAGGTCGAATAACCCTCCTTGTGGCTGACTTGATCATCTTAAGGCCGACTTGGTGTGGAGGCAACATATTTAATTCTTGACTCAATACTAAACCTTTTTACATGATTCAAAACCCCAAGAAGGGTCTCTTTAAAAGTACAATGACTATTAACTTAGAATAAATCCTAGAAGTCCTCAATGGGGACTTTGACCTAAAACATGATGACCAAAGCATGAAACCCATTCTTTAATAAGTAATAATAATAATATTTTTTTCTATATTCTTTTGACAAGTACATTACATGATGACTCAAATACATTAATGAAGACCAAACCTAGTTACATTTTCCAACACTCCCTCTTAACTAGGGAGGTATTCATCATATAAAAGTACAAGGAAGATCTCAACTATATGAACCATGAAGAATTTTAGGCATTGCAATGTAATGTCCCAAATGAAAAAAATTTGGAACAAACCCTTCACATAAAATTATCATCTACTTAATAGAAGATTACCATGTAAAACCCAAACCATAAATCCATAAATTGTATAAAAATCTCGTTAAAAATCACATTGTAAAGAACAATGAAAAATGCAGCAACAAAATCTAGCTTTATTATATAGAATATATATGCCAATACAATAGCTGGAAACGGTCCTCCAAGATAATAATACTGAAACTGGCCTCCAAATTGAAACATGAAATCAAATAACTACAACCTGTGAGTCTTGAATGGATTCACCAAGGGAAGAGATGGGTGCTCGCCCACTCTCACTGAATCACCAGAGGGTTTTCGTCCTGGGGCTACTGTTGGAGTAGAGAACCGGGTTCTCAACCTCTCATACAAGAAACAATACCAAATCCAAAATGTGTCAAATGATCTTCTCCTCCTCTTTTTATAGATATGATGGATAGATCTCCAAGCCTCTAGAAACATCTTATTTTATTGTTATATTATTATTCTAGAAGCTCCTCCATTGACTTTATCTTAAGTGACCCCTTTTATTTTATTTTATTTTACTTAAGTCACTTTTGGCCCATTTCCTCTAATTAATTATTTTTCCTTAATTAAATGACTAATTAAAGTAATATTTAACTAAAGAAAATGGTAAATCGCCCACCATACTCTCTTCGACCACTGGAAGTCACTTCTCAACATCCCATCCTGTAGATCTTCTTGTTTCGGTACAAACAAGCTATTACACTGAGGTGTTCCATCAATTAATCTCCCCGAAATGCCATCTCGAACATAATTAATTAAGTTATGCCAATAATAACCTTGTTTTACGGGAATTATCAGAAAGTCACAGAACCATAAACAAGATGTGTGAAATTGGTCATGATGATGAATATGCCAAGATAATGCCATTGGACCCCAAGAAAACTCCATTGGAACCCCTGATGACATACCTGCTCCATTGACTTGGCCATCCCCTGCCTTGGAAATCCACCCTGGCTGTACTATGGAGAAAAATAAAAATGGGGACATTACACACAATGCCATGGATTACATTCCTGACCAGGGCAATCTATCCATTGGTCTCTCAACAGTTTAGGCACCACAATGCCATGGATTAGATTCCTGACTAGAGCAATCTATCCAAGTGGTACTAAGATGGACTCAAGCTTTCAGCCTCTCTAGGTACCATCAGGCTTACTTACTAACCATCAACCCAGGGATCCAGGTGTGTATCCGAGGTCAGAGCTCTATGACGAACACCACCCTTTCAACTTCGGGACCTAGACATCAACACAAAGTGTTGGCCAGATGTCCTCCTAGGGAATGTTTCACTCACAAAGCCTCAACACTCCTTGATCCAGTAGATCAAAGACAACAGATCTCTCTCGATCAAACTGATCAGTAACCAACATGCTATCAAAACCTTCGAGAGATTTACCTGTACAAACACAACCCCAATTAATTATATACTTTCACATGTTCATAAACAAGCACAAACCTTCGGGGTCTTCCAGACAACTAGATGTTGCTTTTCAACTTTATCATAGTCGGATCAAATCTTTGACAGAAGATTCCTCAATCATACACTTTCCTTTCCTACTTCACATGCAACAACATATCCTTCAAAGTGCATTCTCCAATCAAGACTATGTTATGCCCTCCCTCAACTACAGAGATTTCTTCTATCCAGGCTCCTTCTTAATCTCAGGGAGATTTCTTTTATCCAAGCTCCCTCTTAACCCAGGGACATTTGCTGCTTCTTATTGGAGAATCCTTCATGGCTTCTTATCAGAGTCATTCATATATCATGCTTATCACATCAACTTTACTTACGATCATCTTCACCATCTTGAAGATGATGTACCTGCACAACTTAGATAGCAAGTACAACCAAAACTATAGAAGCATGAAGTTAGCCATATCAAACTCTTATTTTAATGGAAGCATTAGACTTTACAAACATAATCAACAAGAGACTATATTTCAACATTTTCAACTTCTTGCCTAGATTTAGTTACAAACCCTAAATCACATCCATAGCTCATCAAGATATCAAACTCATTATATCTAGGGTTTCAATATTCTTTCAATGATATGACAAGTTCCTTCATATAGAAAACCCTAGAGACAATTCAAACAAGTAATGTGTCTAACAACCATCATAATTCATATGTTAGACTCCTCACTGGGATTTCATACATATCCTAGATTTCAAACAACATCTTCAACAATCAAAACCGATCACAGCTTAATCAACAACTAACTTCTACTAGGGTTTGATGTACACCCTATATTTTTCATTTTCACAATCTCAACAATCACTATATAGATTCATAGATTCCAGATTGATATATCATACATACTAGAGATTTTAACTAATACTAGTGTTTAGCTACAAAACCCTAGAATTCTCAAAAAACATCATCCTAGAATATTAAATTTAGACAAGGGCTTATATTAAACCCCAAGACTTATGACGATCAATAATTAGGTCAACACACTTCTAGGAATTCATTCTCATACATAAGCACTTCATATGTTAGACAACATTAATACATAAGGCATATCCAGACCTAGATCAGCGTAGGGATTCAACCAATGGATACATACCTAGTGTTTCATCCTAGGATCTATTCTAAGGACATAACAAGGATTTTTCTTATAGGCCCAACCAAACCCTAAATATCTAGGGTTTCATAACATAGCAAAGCAAACCCTACTATACCAAAAATTCAAAGTTTTGGGATCTTAGACAACATCATTCAACCCTAACAAGTTAGGTTTTCATGATCATATCGAAACCCCAAACATGACATCATCAACAAAAACTTCAAATAATATTTTCCAATAACCCTAAGCAGTTTAGGGTTTCACACATTGTCAACATACCCTTAGGTTAGGGTTTTCCAAAGAACCGGTCTAGGGTTCTCTATAATCAATTAAGAATAGGAGAAGGGTAGATTTATCAAATGATGAATCACCCAAAACAAGAATCATTATGATTCAATACAACTAGACATAACGATGTTAGTAATAGATTATCAAATGAATAAACGTTTATTATTCTAAGTTAATAGAGTCATTGTACTTTTTTTTAACATTGATCTCAGTAATGAAAGATAGAATAGGTGAGGACGGAGCTCTGGCGTTCATGGCAGCTTAGGGTTTAGGACTAATCTGCTACGATAGACCTGCAAAGTCTGCAGTAACTCTGCCAGCTCTCACAGCTACACGACAAACCATAAGGGACAAGGGAGGCGTGTGAATCATGAGACTCCCTCAGGGGGAGGACGCAAAGCCTCCCCCAAATGAAAACGAACATACTCCAATGCATGAGGAAGCCTGCAAACAAACTGTCCAGGGGGAAATGGAAGAAGGACTGAACTCGCAAACAAACAAAGAAACAGTTAACGAGAATCCCAAAGTGACTTCGACCACATGCAAGCCAGTTGCAGCCACGAGGCCAAAGATTGAGCTACCAAGCTGTAGGATTAACACTCAAATCCAATATATGAAGGATCATGCTTTGATCGGGAAGTTTATTGGCTTTTGGCGCACAGAAAAAGCATTGCAGGGGTGGATAGCAGCCAAATGGAAGCCGAAAGGACATATAACCCTGCAGTTGGGCCCTAAAGGCTTCTTCACGGCAGTTTTCAACTGTCTAGAGGATAGGAACAAAATCCTTGATGGAGGGCCGTATTTCTTCAACACTGCTGGACTGTATCTCAGAGATTGGGTTGAAAGATTTAACCCGGATAAAGAAGATCTTAGTTGGGCACCAGTTTGGATCTGTCTCTACTCCCTCCCTTTGGAGTATTGGGATGAAGCTTCACTACAACATATTGGTAATGGCCTTGGTGAGTTCGTCAAGATTGCAGAGGAGACTAAGCTTAGAAGATACACCTCATATGCTCAAATATGCGTCTACATGCATCTCAGCGACGCTCTTCCGAATGCGGTAAGCCTTTTTCATGACGATTTTGAATGGATCCAATCAATAGACTATGAACATGTTCCGTTCCGCTGTAGGAAATGTCACGCACTTGGCCATTTATTTCGAGATTGCCCATCCAATCTGAAAACCTCAGCCCCATCCCCATCTGAAAAATCTGAAGCAGATGGCTACACCAAAGTCTCCCATCGCAAAAAGCACCCCAGAAAATCTGGTTCTAACCCCAAGACTTGTTGAAAACCCCTCCAGACCGACCACAAGGAACAACTTTGAATCCCTGGCCCAACCAGGGCTGAACAACCTCGAAACCCCTGCTCCCTCTAAGGACCAGCCTAATTCAAAAGTCCATTCAGCCTCCACCAGCACAAAGATTCCCCAGAAGTCTAAACAAACCATTGACCTCGTCTCCCCCTCTCCTAGTGTTATTCCCGCTTGGAACACTCAAATCATGGATGTGGACAGTGCGCAGACTGCTTTCGAAAATGCAAAGGAAAATACAGGGGAAAGAAATGAAATCCAGAACATGGAAGAGGAACCAGAAAGCATAGATATAGGAGATTTGGATATACTAGGCTTAGAACAAGCCTGTAAAACAAAAAATTATGACAAGATTCCAGAAAGACAGTTGGAAAACCTGATAGTAATTTTGTCCAGAGCACAACAACAGAGAACCCTTGGCATACAGCCTGGAAGTCAATGGGACGACAAGAACCTCAACAAAGATAATAAAAAGAGAGGAAGGAAAACGGATCTCCAACGAACCATTCGCATTGGGGAAATGTTGGTGGAATCGAGAAGATATTCCAAGCTCACGAAGTACTACAACACCCTTCCCAATACCTCATCATGAAGCTCATTTCATGGAATATTAGAGGGCTCAACAACCTTGGGAAGTACAGATTGATAAAAAGCATGATTCAGCAGGAAAAACCCAACATCTTCTTCATACAGGAAACTAAATGCAACTCTACAACTCTGGAAAGAACCATAGCAAAAGCATGGCCAGGTAGTAACACAATTGTCGTGGATGCCTCAGGGGCATCAAGAGGCCTTGCAATCATCTGGGATGCCCATGCAATCACACTCTCCAATATGCATGCGAACAAGCATTTTATTCAGGCTACCTTCCATATAACAAGGACAAATATACATGGGCATTTAACAAATGTTTACTTTCCACAGGAAGCCATGTACAAGATAGACATACTGAATAATCTATCCTTAATCAATGCTGATAGAACCCACCCGCTTTGGATCACAGGAGGGGACTTCAACACGATAACCAAATTGGAAGAAAAAAGGGGAGGCAGAAGTAGACTAGATAAGGAAAGCTATCATTTAAAAAACTTCATTCAAAACAATTGGTTAATTGATATGCCTTTCAATAATGGAGTTTTCACCTGGAACAATAAAAGAATAGGCTCTCGCCAAATCGCCTCATGACTGGACGAATTCTTGCTTTCTGATAATGCAATCCATTTAGGCGGAGACCTCTTAGCATCAATCCTGCCCCTCATAGGTTCTGATCATTGGCCAATCACACTTCAATGGACAAGACCAGGCAACACTGCTCGTCGGCCCTTTCGCTTTGATGCTTTCTGGCTGACACATCCAGACTTCAATAATTTCATAAATATGGTTTGGAAAAGCTACATACCATTGGAGGGCTAAAAAATGTTCCAATTCCAGCAAAAACTCAAAAATCTCAAATTCCACATCAAACAATGGAACCGGTCTACAATATTTTTTAGGCACAAAATGCTTTAAATAAAGAAATGAAAGAGCTACAATAGAAGATCATCACAAAAGGTAGATCAGAAGAGCTCTCGGAACAGGAAACACACCTGCAATCTCAAATCTTGGAAAGAGACAAGCAAGAAGAAGTTCTTTGGAAGAAAAAAACACGTGTCAGGTGGCTGAAGGAAGGTGAAAGAAATACCAAGTTTTTTCACCGTACCACTGTACAAAGGAGAATGAACAATACCATCACCCATATTCAGAACGGACAAGGAGAAAGAGTAGAAGATCATGCAGACATAGAGCAAGAACTTCTTACCTACTTCAAGCAAGTTCATCACGAGCCTCAAACAGATAGAACGGAGGCCATAAACAAAATAACCAAATCTATTCCAAAGATCATCATTGAAGAACATAATCAGCTGCTTCTCAAACTGATTACCTTATAGGAGGTGGAAAATGCGATACATCAATTAAAAGAATGAAAGGCGCCCGACCCAGATGCGTTCACTTCTAATTTTTTTCACAATTTCTGGGATTTGATCAAATTGGAAGTCTGGCAGGTTGTTGAAGAATCTAGATCCAATAGGTGGATGCTAACCTCCATGAATGCAACTTTCATCACCCTCATTCCTAAAGAATCTCAATCTAGAACCCCTGATAAATTCAGGCCTCTCGCGCTGTGCAATGTCATCTACAAAATAGTCTCCAAAGTCATTACATCGAGGCTTAAACCGCTGCTCCCGTTACTTATCTCGCTAGAGCAATCAGGGTATGTGGAAGGCCGGCAAATCACGGACGACATTATTCTTACGCATGAGATCATCCATTCCTTGAAGCAACATAAAAAAGTAGGTATGCTCCTTAAAATATATCTCTCTAAAGCCTTCGATAGCTTAAGCTGGAATTATATACATAAGATGTTAACTGCCTTTGGTTTTCCCCCCCATGGGTTAGATGGGTCATGAGTCTCATTTCATCCACCTTCTTCTCCATTTTAATTAATGGCATACCTTCCTCCCCTTTTCATCCTTCCAGAGGAATTTGACAGGGCAACCCCTTATCACCTTTTCTGTTTGTCATCATGGCGGAAGGTCTTGGTAGATGTATCAAAGAAGCACTTCACTCCCGACAGCTACGAGGCCTCTCCTTCCCCAATTCCCCTACCTTTACTCACCAGCAATTTGTGGATGATAACATGCTTTAGGGCCATCCTTTAGTCCAAGAAGCTCGCAAGTTAAAATCCCTATTGAATGATTTTTCAGTTGCTTCTGGAGCTTTTATAAACCAAGCCAAATCCCAAATTTTCTTCTTTCATACCCCCGCAGTAACCCAAGCCACCATTGCAAGAATCCTTGGTTTTCCAATAGTTGCTCTTCCATCCAACTATCTGGGAGCTCCCATGACTGATACTGCCCTGAAACACTCATCTGGCATTTGCTCCTTGAAAAATTAGAAGCACGTCTCTCCTCTTGGACTCACAGGTCCCTCAATATGGCTAGTCGCTTAGTCTTAATCAACGCGGTTTTACAATCTATGCCATTGTATCTCTTCTTTTTCTTGGCAACACCAAAATGGGTCCTCAAAGAAATAAAAAAGCTTCAAAGATCCTTTCTGTGGGCAACTCAGGACAGAATCGCAAATGGGCTCTGGTTAAATGGGATACAGTTTGTCTTCCCAAAAACTCCAGAGGGACAGGGCTCTGCGATCCTCATCATAGCAACGCAGTTATGGGAGCAGGCATCTGGTGGAATTGGCTCACAACACCATATACTCCGTGGGCACTCTATGGACATCAAAATATGCCAACAATAGACTTGTTGAGGATCTCATCCGACCCACTGATATAGGTCCAGGTTCCCTAGTTTGGAATGCAGCAAAGAAACACAAAAATTTAATCTAGCAGCACAACTTCTGGGAAGTTAGGGACGACACTATTGCACGGTTTTGGGAAGATTCCTGGCAGAAAAATCATAGACTAAAAGATTTGATCAATCCCCACCAAATTCCCAATTGGGAAACTCAAAGGCTTGATAAGATCAATCAATATTGGAAACCTACCATAACTTAAGGATTCAGGCAAATGGCTAAACTCTGAACACATCATCCGGAATGGCTTGGAGTCCGATCAGCAAATCTTGGGAATGAAACTCTCCAATCGGAACATAAGATACTCAGATAAGAAGGATGTGCTCAGATGGGGCTATGAAGCAAGAGGAATTTTCACCACGCATGAAGCTTACAACATAATCATAATCATAAAAGATTCTGCATTCAAAGATCCACTTTGGACCACTATTTGGGCCCCTAACATCTGGCCGAAGGTGTCCACCTTCCTTTGGCTGCTTTGTCAAAACAAAATCTTCACTTGGGATAATTTGAGGAAGAGAAACTTTCATGGACCTTCCATCTGTCCCAATTGTAAACAAGAAGAAGAAACCACCTTGCACCTCATGAATACTTGCTCACTGGCTTACAAGCTCTGGGAAAAAGTTAGTTTTCGATGCCAAAGGGACAGCAGAATTAAGGAAGACATTCCCACCACTGTTCGCAATTGGGCAAGAAATCCTTATAAGAGTAAGGTACTAAACTCCTTATGGAAGCTCATCCCAGGCCTTCTCATGTGGACTATATGGAAGGAAAGGAATAAACGTATCTTCAAGGATCAGTCTTTGCCTCTGGAAACCATATGGAACACTGTATGTCAAAACCTCAAGGAAACTCTTCTACTTCAAACTTGGCATGACGACGACCTTCCCTCCCTGCCACAAGAAAAGAATATCTGGGACATCTGGAATCTACAATGGAATCAAGAATTGAAAATCCACGCTAAATCTGTAGCAAAAAGTACAATATCAGAGAAATGGCTCCCTCCACCCTAGCATGTGATTCAATTGAACTTCGATGGGGCCTCGAAAGGCAATCCAGGCAAAGCAGGGTTTGGGGGAATTTTCAGAGATCATAAAGGCGCTCCCCTTCTAACATTCATAGGCTCAAATGGATGGGATACAAATAAATCAGCAGAACTCGAAGGGTTATGCCAAGGGCTTCTTCTAGCTCATTCACATGGTTTCTTCCCACTCATGATTGAAGGCGACTCTCAAATCCTAATAAATATGGTGAATAAAATTCTGCAGGGGTCTCCCTCAAACAAAGTAGGAAACAGTTGGTGGCTAGCGGAAAGACTGGAGCTTATTAAGGTTTGGCTCAGGACCCATAGAGCAGTCGTTTTCAAACATTTTCACCGGGAAGGCAATAATGTGGCTGACCTTCTTGCCAACACGGGCATGGAGAGTAGCACTGCTCTGAATGCAAATGCGCTATCTACTATAGCCACGAAGGCCCAGATGAAGGAATTCAATGAATTAGTAGAGAAAGAGAAGGCACAGGAAACAGGAGAGCACCCGGATGCGGGTGACACACAGTGAATTAATGGAAACAATGAATACCGACGGCGAGAGGACAGGCCACTTGGCTAATGGCGCCACTCCCCATACCACCCAGAGACGCCCTCTTGACACACCGCATGCGACATTTAATGCAAGCTTGAATTGACAAAAAGCCATTAATTGTTCGGACATGGATTTACCTCAATTCATTGTCTCTCCTTCTCCCCTGCTCCACGGCAACTGCTCGCTTCAAGCCTATGAACCCAGCTCCCGCACAGTAACTGGGTGTCGTTGCTGGTTAGTTTGTTGCGTTGATTTTGGAAATGGGTTTCACCATACCCATTCCAGTTTCTGCTATCTAACCTTTGCTCAGACTAACCCTGCTCCCTCTCACAATCCTTCTGTTAGCGTTCCCTCTGTCATCGCTTCTTCTGTTATAGCTCCCTCTGAGCACTCAGCCAGAAACTCTAGCATGGTGCGACATCGCATGCGAAGTCGAAGAGGCGGAACTTGAGGAGGCAGTTCTCGCCCTCAGACTGATCTGCACCCTGAGCCCGCTGTCTCCTCTCCTTCCCCTGAACTGCATCATCCCCAGAGACATGGTGCGGGCAGATATCCTAGTACTCGAAGTGGACGGGGTCATGCTCGGTCTTCAGGTGCAAATCACGGTGACTTTGCAGCGCACTTGGCCAGTTTTCCTTTGCCCCTTCATCCCGCTACCCACTCAGCCCAATTCAGATTCTGTAGCACCTTGAACAGGCCCGTAATTACTGCTACAATCTCCATCCTTTTCTCAGAAGACAATGAGCAGAATGCTTCTCAGGTGGAAAATTCCGACTTGTAGCAAAAGGACGCCCCCAGACGTAGAAATTGCAGAGATACAGGGAAGAACTTGCTGGATGAAGGTAATTCTGCTTTGCATGGCTTGAATCTTGGTGGCAGTCAGCATGGTGAAGGTGGTAGCCCTACAGCCACGCACTCCTCAGGTGGAATTGGGTATGAAGGGTTAGCTTCGCAGGTGGCAACTGGCAGGCATGGCAACGCCCATCCGGCGGTTGAGCCACATGGTGGTGTTGGTGAGCCACACGATAGCGTGTCGAGGGACGAGGCGGATGATTGGGCATGCCCAATTGTTGAGGAACACATCCCGGATGATTTCAAATAGTTTGACATGGATGCCAAGTGACTTGATGTGGTTGTCAGGTGTCTTCTATCTGGTCTCTTTGCTTTTTGTTATTTTCTGTTGGAATCTGGTCTTTTGGCTGGATCTTATGCCATGGTAAAACCTCACTGTTTCTTTTGTGGTTTCTGGTCTTATGGATTGATACCCTTTCGGGTTTTTTGTTTTTTTGTGGACTGGTTTCCCCAATGTTGGGGCAGTCCAAATAATTGCTAAAACACTATGTTAAACTTTGTTGAGGCTTAGTCCTCTTTGTACTTTTTTGTATATATCAATAGATTATCTCAACTTAGAAAAAAAAATAGAGTCATTGTACTTTTAAAGAGACCCTTCTTGGGCTTTTGAATCGTGTAAAAAGGTTTATTATTGAGTCAAAAATGAAATATGTTGCCTCCACACCAAGTCGGCCTTAAGATTATCAAGTTGGCCTCATGGAGGGCTATTTGACCTCATCTAAAGGCTATAAAAGTAGTTCGAATTCATTTAGAGGAGAACATCTCAAGCAATTTCGATATCTCTTTGGAAGCTGGGAAAAGTGTGAAGTGAAGGAAGAGGGCTAAAAGAAGTGTGAGTTTGGTCAAGGTGAAAGAAGGAAGGAAAATCAAAATTTTGGTGCATCTCTCTCTCTCTTTTATGCCCTAGATTGGAAGGTCGAAGTTCTCTTGTTGATGTCCCTGCCAGTTGTTGTATGTTGTTGCTGCTAGAACAAATATAGGTTGAAGTTGCTGTTGTTGGGTGTTGTTGCCTCAAGAAGTTGTATTGGGCCAAGATCGAAGTTCCTAACTCAAGATCAAAGTCTCTCAGCAAAGATCGAAGTCTCCCAAGCAAGATCAAAGTTACTGGGTCCAAGAAAGTGTTGCATAGTGTTGCTACTGTTGTTGCTACTGCCAGGTTAAATAGGATCATCTGCAAAGGAAGAAAAAGGTTGAATTGGTGTGGAGGAAAGTTTGTGTTAAGGTCTAGAGTCTTGGATTATCTCAGGAAAACTATTGAAGGAAGAATTACTGACTCGGTTTTCCCCTAGAGAGGGGTTTTTCCCTGGTTGTGTGCCTATATTTGGTGTCCATTGATTTATGTGCTATTGCTTTGGTAATTGTTTGATGAACTAAAAGAAAGAAGATATAAAGGAAACCTAATAAGGAATCAAGAACATCACAAGTAATTATCAAGTATAAGAAAATCTTTATGCCTTTTAGACTTTCTAACATGGTATCAGAGCTTTGGTGAAGAAAGAAGAAAAAGGCAGTCTCAAGCACTTGATCAAGGAATCATTCAAAAGGATTATTCAAGGGAAGAAGTCTACTGTCTTCAAGGACAATGTCTAACACAATCAAGGGAGAGAACAAACTTGAAGGAGCCTCAAACTACATGTCTTGGAAGAAGAGGATTGACCTCATTCTTGAAAAGAACAAGGTACTAGACTTGATCAAAGGAAAAGTAAAGAAGCCTATAGAGGACTCCAATGATGTTGATAAAGTGAAGTTCAGAGAATTGGAATTAGAATTAGTGGCCATGACTCTAATGGTAGAAGGAATGAAGGACAACCTTGTCCCATTTATAGCCAACATTAATCATGCTCAAGAAATGTATGAGGCCTTGTCGAAGTTATTCACTATTAAGAACATTGGTCAAGTAGCAAGCTTGAAGAATGAACTAAGGACCACAAAGATGACTAAAGAAGACATAGTGGCCTCCTTCTTTGTGAAAATAACAAAAATCAGAGATGATCTTTTGGCCATTGATGAAATTGTTCTAGACAAGGAACTTGTGATCACTGCTCTATTAGGATTGCCACCTACTTGGGATGCATTTGCTACAGGACTTAACTGTTGGAAAGAAGCTACCACTTTTGAAGAACTATGGACTGCTTCAGCCAAGAAGAATTAAGGCTCTCATTAGTTGCCAATCCTGAAGGGGTTTCAAATGCCTACACTGCTCATCACAAAGGAAACTTCAAGAAATCGAAAGAACCAAAAAGGAAGGTAGACATGTCTAAGGGAGAATGCTACCAATGTCATAAGAAGGGTCACTACAGGGGTGACTATCCTGATAATCCAAGGAATAACAAGAGAGAAAGAGATCACGCTAATATTGTTGAAGAATGAGGTAGACAAGTAGGTAGACATGTCTAAGGTAGAAGTCTAGTACATTGTTCTTTTCAAGAATGAGGCCAATCCTCTTCTTCCAAGACTTGTAGTTTGAGGCTCCTTCAAGTTTGTTCTCTCCCTTGATTGTGTTAGACATTGTCCTTGAAGATAGTAGACTTCTTCCCTTGAATAATCCTTTTGAATGATTCCTTGATCAAGTGCTTGAGACTACTTTTTACTTCTTTCTTCACTAAAGCTCTGATACCATGTTAGAAAGTCAGAAAGACATAAAGTTTTTCTTATACTTGATAATCACTCGTGATGTTCTTGATTTCTTATTAGGTTTCCTTTATATCTTCTTTCTTTTAGTTCATCAAACAATTACCAAAACAATAGCACATAAATCAATGGACACCAGATATAGACACACAGCTAGGGAAAAACCCCTCTCTAGGGGAAAACCGAGTTAGTAATTCTTCCTTCAATAGTTTCCCTGAGATAATCCAAGACTCTAGACCTTAACACAAACTTTCCTCCACACCAATTCAACCTTCTTTTTCCTTTGCAGATGATCCTATTTGACCCGGTAGTGACAACAACAGTAGCAACACTTTCTTGGACCCAGTAACTTCGATCTTGCTTGGGAGACTTCAATCTTGGCTAAGAGACTTCGATCTTGAGTTAGGAACTTCGATCTTGGCCCAATACAACTTCTTGAGGCAGCAACACCCAACAACAACAACGTCGACCTATATTTGTTCTAGCAGCAACAACATACAGCAACTGGCAACGACATCAATAAGAGAACTTCGATCTTCTAATCTAGGGCACAAAAGAGAGAGAGAGATGCACCAAAATTTCGATTTTCCTTCCTTCTCTCACCTTGACCAAACTCACACTTCTTTTAGCCCTCTTCCTTCACTTAGCACTTTTCCCAGCTTCCAAAGAGATACCAAACTTGCTTGAGATGTTCTCCTCTAAATGAATTCGAACTACTTTTATAGCCTTTAGGTGAGGTCGAGGAGCCCTCCTTGAGGCCAACTTGATAATCTTAAGGTTGACTTGGTGTGAAGGCAACATATTTCATTTTTGACTCAATACTAAACCTTTTTACACGATTCAAAAGCCTAAGAAGGGTTTTTTTAAAAGTACAATGACTCTATTAACTTAGAATAAATCCTTGAAGTCCTCAATGGGAAATTTGACCTAAAACATGATGACCCAAGCATGAAACCCATGCTTTAGTAAGTCATAATAATAATAGTAAAAATTCTTTTATTTATTCTTTTGACAAGTACATTACATGATGACTCAAAAAAATTAATGAAGACTAAACCTAGTTACATTTTCCAACAGCTTCTTCCCTGTGAATGCTTCCCCAGGTGTCATATTTTCAAGAATTCTATGAGGAATTCTATTTTGAATGTATACTGCTGTCATTGCTGCTTCTCCCTATAGGAATTTTGGTAAGTCTTGATCAAGGAGCATTGTTCATATACCTTCTTCAATTGTCCTATTCTTTCT
>APFE030219426.1:73578-142977 GCA_000404065.3 Pinus taeda
ACTCTAAACTCCTTGAATTTCGCAAATACTTCATTCTTTTTCTTGAGAAGGTAGAGCCATGTCTTTCTAGAGTGATCATCAATGAATGTTACATAGTAAAGATGACCTCCAATTGATTTGTCAGACATAGGACCACACACATCAGAATGAATGAGGTCTAATATCTCTTTAGACCTTTTTTCACTATTTCTAAATGGTTTTCTTATATGTTTACCCAAAGAGCATCCCTTTCAAAATCCTTCACGATCTTATTTGATATTGGGGATGCCATGAACCAGTTGATTTAGAGTGTAAATGACCTTGTAGTGTAGATGATCATATCTTCTATGCCATAGCTCGTTGGGATTGATTTCCATATGAACTAGATCTCGAGGAGGTGGTGTTATGACTCTATATAAGCTTCCTTCACAAACTCCAATAACCCTAGCTTTATCAATACTTGAATCTTTTCCTCAAACCAAAACCTTTCCATCAACAAAAGCAACTCTATCCCCTTTATCTTCTAAGCAAGAAATTGGGAGCAAATTCTTTTTCAAACTTGGAACATATAGTATATTGTTGAGATGTAGCTTAGCTTCGTTCTCCAACTTCAAAGATGTTGATCCTAGGCCTCTAACAACATAGCTTTTGTTGTCTCCCAATTCCACTACATGAGAAGATGGTTCCTTTGATAGAGTGTGAACTTGTTTACTCTCCCCTGTCATATGCCTTGATGCTCCACTCCCAATAATCCATGCATTATCATCATTAAGTGAACCTGTAAGTGCAGTGAAGAACCCTTGACTTTTGATCTTGTTGAATAAGTAGTAAAAGATCTTCTTGATCCAACTTCCTACAGTATTGAATCCCATTCTTATCATAGAGGGAGTAGCCATTTCCTTCAAGCCAACAAAGTGATTTTCAATCTTCTTTGACCTTAGCTCTGATACCATTTTGAGAAGTCAATGCTAGTAGAGTTAGGGTTATATTTCTCTTTCTTGATAATTATTTGTGAATTAAGTTGGCTTCTTTTACTTCTTTGTTATATTATCTTTCATCAAGCAATTACCAAATTATGTGTATGAAGATCATAAAAACACAAGACACAAGATGTGGGCACACTCCCAGGGCAAAACCCCTATCTAGGGGAAAACCCAGTCAAAATATCTTTTTTCAATAGTTTTCTTGAGACTCTTCAAGCTAGATAGAGACCTCCTCAAACCACCAAGTCAACCTCTCCTTCCAGCGACTTCGACCTAGATCTTCAACCTTGCAACAATAGCACTTTGACCTAGCAAATCTAGAATTTCGGCCTTCCAACAAGAAAATCTTCGACCCAACACTTTCAGAATTTCGAACCTTCCAGCAGTAAAACTTCGATCCAATGACTGATCTAGTAACTGTGCATAAGAGAGAGAAAGAGATACCCAAAACCTTCTACTTTGATCCTTCCAACACTTCTTCTCTTCTTGGAATTTTGTACTTTTTTAGCCTCGTTTTCTTGGATATCAAACTTGTGAGGGAGATGCTCCAAAATGATTTCGAATTGCTTGTATATATACCCTTTAGGTGAAGTCGAATTGCCTAGTTTGAGGCCGACTTGGTGTGGAGGTGTCAAATACCTAATTTGACTCAATAATAATCCTTTTAACATGATTCAAAATCCCAAGAAGGGTATCATAAAATGTACAATGACTCTAATGACAAAATATAAGTCCTAGGAGTCCACAATGGGGACTTTGACTAATAAAAGATGACCCAAGCATGAAACCCATGCTTTAATAAGTCATTGTAATAATAATAAAAAATTTCTTTTTCATTCTTTTGACAAGTACATTACATAATGATTCAAATACATTTATGAAGACCGAACCTAGTTACATTTTTCAACATGGGCCACATACTGGGGTACAAGGGTAGCTAGTAAAAGGGAAGCCCACACTTGGGTATATAATGTATAGGAGGGAGCAATTGTGGTACATGAGGTGCGTCAAACTTGATTTTTCCACCCTTTTTTATAGGGCTTTTGCCTTTTATGATTTTTCTTTAATTAACTGCTCAGGGCTTAGGGGGTAAGAGCATGATGTGTGAGATATGGCAATGGATACTCCCTTTAAGGTAGGGCAATTCATTGCCCACCAGGGGTTAGGACAATTATGGGTTCCTAAATAATAAAGGAGGCTCATCTAGGGCCTGTAGGAACTAGGGTGATGTCCATGATGATGGGGTAGAGCTCATGTATTAGTTTTTGCCCACATGCTAAATGTGTTTGTCCCAACCATCTTTTGCATTTTGTGGTACATTTTCCTATTGAATGTGGCCAATTATGCTTTTACTTTTCTTTTCAGCTGCATCAACCTCTGGGGCATCATTCCAGTGTTGGAAAATGCAACTAGGTTCGGTCTTCATTAATGTATTTGAGTCATCATAAAATGTACTTGTCAAAAGAATAAAGAAAATAATTTTTATTATTGCGTCAATGACTTATTAAAGCAAAGGTTTCATGGTTGGGTCATTATTATATTAGTCAAAGTCCCCATTGTGGACTCCTAGGATTAATATTGAGTTTATAGAGTCATTGCACATTCAAAGAGACCCTTCTTGGGCTTTTGAATCATGTAAAAAGGTTTACTATTGAGTCAAATATAATTTATGTAACCTCCACACCAAGTTGGACTAAGGACATCAATTCGACCTCACTTGGAGCCTATAAATAGAAGGAAGTTGAATTCATTTGGAGCATCTCATCTCAAGCTAGTTCGATATCTCTAAGAAAGCTGGAGAAATGCGAAGTGGGTCTAAGGAAGCAAAAGGAAGTGCGAGTTGGGTCAAGTCTAAGGAGAAGAAGAAAATCAAAATTTTGGAGCCTCCCTCTCTTTATTTCGTGCCCTAGTTTGGGAGATCGAAGTCTTCCAAGTTTTGCTGTTCTCTGGCGTCGAAAGCTATTGCATAGTCGAAGTTGCTGGGAAGGAAGTGCAGCTGGAAAGAGGTCGAAGATCTGGGAGGTTGACTTGGTGTGGAGGGAAGATTTGGTCTTTGTCTAGGGTGAAGAGTCTCAAAGAATACTATTGAAGGGAAGAGAATTTTTTACTAGGTTTTCCTCTTAAGGGGGGTTTTGCCTTGGCATAGTGCCTACATCTTGTGTCTCTTCTTTTGTGATCTTCATACACACATAATATGGTAATTGTTTGATGAAAGATAAGATAATAAAGAAGTAAAAAAAGCCAACATAGTTCACAAGTAATTATCAAGTGGAATCAAACCCTAATCTATTTGCATTGATTTCCCAACATCCAAGCGCGACCCATGGTGTGGGCAAGGGGAAGGGGAAAGCTAGCCGTATGTGGACCCAATGGAGGAATGTGAACTCAGGTGGGAGAAATGATGAATAAGGTTATAATGAGTGGAAGGGGAGTAATATATATGGATGAGGGAGTAGGACCACACAACCAAAATCAGGGTTTCCCATGTAATACCATCCCTAAAGCTGAAGGGTCAGTAAAAGAGATCCCACGTGTCTAGAATCCAAGGTTAACATCCAAAAGGGGTCTAGGGGACAACAACACAGACCTAGCCCATTTTTTTCGCCCAATCCTCCATTAATCCATACCTAGAAGTGTCCATGATAAGAAAACTACAATACTCAATTACTAAATAACAAGGCATACCTTTAGGTTCGAGAGGCCCACCTTCAAACATACAATCATGGCAGATGGGTGAGAGACCACATGGTTGGCTTAGGTAGCGGAGAAATGGTACAAAAAGCTATTTGGTGGCTGCAAGGTGCTGCTCCTTGAGGATCATCTTGGAGAAATTTTTTCTCCTAGGGATATCACCTACAAAATGGTAGGTAACAAAACCTATTCCCCCATCTTACAAATAGAATTGAGATCTTTAAAAAGTCTCAACATCCTAATACATTAAATTTTAACTTAGTAATTTGTTGAACTCACTATGCTCCCCAATACGCATTATAAGTTTTGGCATTGTTTAGAATTGCGAATTCCGTTATATTTTCTTCTTTTCCTTTTTTCGTTTTGAAGGTAAAATTGGACTGACTACCCAATAAAATCATTACACCTTTCTTACTTTTCCTTGGCTTAAAAGTTGCACGTTGGCCGTCAATGTGATGAAGAAATCTATTTACCAAGAGGCTTCTTTTCCTATATATCTTAAGGTAACAAGTATTCAAATTCTGGTGGGAGTTTATAAAAATTACAATTAAAAGATAAAGTCGCTTGATCACACTTATGAGGTTTATTTTATTTATCTCTCTTCCTCTATTCTCAAGTAATCTCTTCATTTTTTTTTCTCTAGGATCCAATTATGACACTCTTCACTGTCTCATGTTAATTCCACGTGCTTGTTAATGTGCCATATACTTTTTAATGTTTATACCTAATTATAGTATATTAAATGTTCTGGTATCATAATGCATTCAAATAATAGGTTTTGGGTAAACGAGGTTGGACTTATCACTCCATGGTATCCGTTCCTTTCAACTTATTCCTCTATAAAATAAAATAATAACTCTCAAGGAACTATTGACCTCTTATGTTGTCCTTGGATGCATACATTCCCTTCATATCACTAACCATAGTTATATGTCATCCAACTCCCTCTTAACATTATAGTGATATTACGACAGTGAAATAAGTTTCACATAAAACTTGAGCTCTTGATTAAACTTTGCGGGTGTGGCTCATTAAACTATTTTGGCCGGTTTGCCACATGGCGAAACAATCGGTGAGCGATCTAGGGTTGGACCATGTGAAGTCACGTGGCTAATGATCGACGGTCATATTTCCAGCAACTGAGCTAACGGTGCAAAATCATACTAAGGTAATCATATACAAAAATCAAATCATTTCAATGTTTATTTGGCCTTTTTGTCCCTTGCTTACGGTGGTGAAGGTGTCTCTCCTCTTGGTGATCTTGTGAAGTATTTTTGGTAATGATTTCTTGCTCGAAATCCTTACAGGCGCCCTTCATAAATTGGTGTTGAGTTCATATCCTTTGTACATTTGGAATTTACTAGTCGATGCTCCTCATTTCGTGTTTACTGAGCTTGGGGTTTTATTTTTTCTTTTCTTTTAACAGGTGTGAGGGTAATGCGTGTTTGATACTATGGTGGGTTTTGAGCCCTTTTTTCTTGGCCCATTGATATTTTTTTTCTAGGGTTTGAGTATTAAGAATAGTATTGTCACGCCCTCAGGCCAGCGGTAGTCTTTTAACCACTCTTGGCGAGGTGCGGCACCACTGAACACTTTCTTTTCACCAATACTTATGTTCATGGACTACGCCTAACCACTTATTCCTACTTAGCTTGTGATTCTCAACTAAGTATTATTCTTTATCCTTTATACCAATGAACACCCATACACATTCATTATCAACATCAATTATAAACGATGAACACAATTGCACAATATAAAGGGAGGGGCAACTCCCTGAACAATGAGTCTACCCAACAATATATTATACAACAGTTTACAATGTACAAGTATACTTGGAAAGCCCAAGTTTCATACTTAGTCAATCTTACAATCCAAAGCAAAACTCGGTTGCCTAACTCGTCGGCACCTCCGCACGGTCGCCACACGACTCACCAACGCTTCGTTCACCTTGTCGCACGATCGTGTCGTTTGCCCAACTCGGGCGCACCTCCGAGTCGCCACACACGGGCACCTCCAACTGAGACACACTTTCGTCCACAACCCCAACACTTCACCAAGTCACCGTGCACACTTGCACGACGAGTGGGCGCTCCCCCGAGTTGCCAAGACACCCGTGCCAAGTCGTCGCACAAACCTTCGCACAAATCAGGTGCCACACCTGTGCATGCCACAACCGTCCGTCGGGCGCCACACACCCGTGCACACCTCAACTCAACCACCGGGTGCTCCTGCCTTCACCTTCACCCACAATCGTGCCTCACCGTGCCAACTAGCTCAAGAATGGGCGCATGTCACAACTGCGCCTTCCCTTAGACCTGCGCACCTCTATGTAGAGTGAGTTGAATTGCTTGCCTCCAAATGAGCCAACGCACAACACATTTATATGCGTTGGGGGGGAGGTCATGGCTTGCCCAGCCGACCTCACCCAAGCCCCTGCTCCAACGCAAAAGCCCCTATCATGCCAAGTCGGCCTCCATGTCTCCTCCACGCCATATAAATAAGGGAGCTCTCCTCACAAATGCGCATAAGTCATTGCAATGTTGGAGTAGCTCGCACTTTTTACCATCGCACTTCATGCCAGAGAACGCAGGGCGTTACATCCTCCTCCACCTGAAGTCGTTGTCGTCCTCGACAACATGCCATCCTGGCAGCGATCCACCAAGATCAAAATCTCCATATCCGAACAGTCTTATCCATGATATCAACTTCTTCCACATACTGCAAACATCCCTACAACATATGTAGAATCACATCTCCACCATGTGTTGTCCCCATCCCGTAGTCTACCAAACATCATCTCTGCATGTTCATCGCCAAGTGTCGACCTGATAGTCGCATCCTTCTGCACATTGGTACCCCTCATGACTCGAACTAGTTGGGTAGCTAATCCAACCATACGTCTGAACCACAAGAATGCACATCCTTATGTCCCCATTAGTGTTTCCTTGACTTCTGCTACATCTCGGAATCATCAAGAATCTGTCCAATTCCCATGCTCAGGTCCATGGAAACTCCATCCCATCTGCAACATGATCAAGCCATGTCCTTGTTGCACAAGAGTGTACAACCTCTCCACTAGCTCATACATCTCCATGTCACAACAGCATCTGCACAACATCCTTTGCTTCGGCATTCCCCATAGAATGTCCATGAATGACACGTCTACACATGCTCCCGCATAATGTCCCTGCATAACTATCATGCTCCATATCTCCAACCTGATGTCCATGACTCTAGTTGTCCATGATGTCCAACCCATGTAGACTCCATCCCAACATCTGGCCATCTGCATCTAAGTCTGTAATCTGTCATAAAGAAGCCTCCTCCCAAGGCCCCTTGCAAGGTTGATGTGGTTCCTCCCTACCAAGGCCTCCACACCAACCCATCTCCAAGGTTGTCTATAGAGAAAGGAGGGCCAGGAAGTTTCCTCCCCGACTCTCATCCACCCATGTGTCGGATTGATGTTGTGTCCTCCAGTATCAGTCCACAGCCTCAATCTCCTCACATGTACATCCAAGCTCCTTGAGCTTATCCTTCGTCAACTGAAAGTCATATATGCCCATAACATACCTGCAAAAATCCACTATGCCAGCAGGATCTCTACCTTCATAATCCTCATCAACCCTTGCCTCTGAAGTAGTACTTGGACTCCCTTCTTTCGCAACTCCATTATGAAGATCATCAGTAGAAGTTCGTGAGACTGCCTTCTCACTTACTTCATTCTTCCTCACTCTTGCAACGAAGTCAATCAACTTCCCTTCCTTCGTTGTTTGAGTCATACTCCCAAGTCCTCTTTGCTCCACATCCTCATGCTTCACATTCGGATCTTTGGGATACAAGTCATAGAATTCATCCTTGGTCTATACCCCAAGCAACTCCTTCTATTCATCGGTACCATCATGGTTCTTCCTTCAGCTGTGATCAAGAGAATGTCCTGGTCCACCATCGGTATGGCTTGTGCAAGCTTCATGAAATCTTGCCCCAGCACCATAGAGTGATCATCCATGTCCACGATCCTCAAGTCCAACTTTCCAAACCACGATTCCACTCTCACCTGAGTGTTCTTCATCACACCAACAACAACTTTCATGGTAGAGTTGACTGCTTTGAAAGCACTCCATTCCCTCTCCATCTTTGCTTTCTTCCCAAAAGACTTTGCTGCTTTCCTGCTTAAGAAGCTATAAGTAGCTCCCGTATCCACCAAAGCTGCAAATCTCTTGCCCTTTACGGTCACTTGCACAAAACTCAGCTTCAAGGCATCACCTCCTTCTGTTCGCTTTATCTTGTGTCTTATATCAACAACCTTCTTCAAGAATTCGGCCTCAGAAGTGTCAATTGGCTCATGCTCCAACTTGACATTCTTCTTAAGGTACTTCACTTCCTTGCTTGGCTCCTCTAGGCAACTCGATCCTGGTCTAGCTTGATTTCCCTCAAGCTTGTCCTTCATCGACCTCTGCTCAAGTGTACCAACCAAGTGCCCATTGAGTACCCTCATAGAACTAAGCTTCCGAACATCCTCTTGATTGTCTCGGTAGTGAGTTCCCAGCCTGTCAATGTAGTCAAGCTCTTCCTACTCAATCACAACGATCTTCTTACCAAGAAGCTTCTTCTTTATCTCCTCTTCAATTTGCTTGATTTCGGCTTCCACCATGGCACTCTTCTTCCTTAAGCGGGCTCTTTCATCCAAGAGCTCTTGAAGACCAAGACCACTTCGTTGGATCTCCTCATCAAGTTCCTTGTGTTCAACATCTGTTGTACTTCCCTTGGCTTTTGAGTTCTTCAAGTTCCCTCCTTAGTTCCGAACAACTTTCTTGAACCTTCATGTTCTCAGCCTTCATCGAAGCCCAGTTAGAACTCCATTGACTCATCTGTTCCAACACTTTGTACCGGAAGACTTCACCTGCATCATGGCTAGATTCACTTGTCGTAGGTTCATCCACCATCTTGCCTTTCAGCCTTTTCCACGGTCCCTGCATGACATGAACCAGCGCTTGTTCCACTTGAGTGTGAAACCAACTTCCTTCACCTACAAGTACCTGTCACCACTGTCACTTCTTCATCAACCCGGTCATCAACTTGCTCTGATACCACCTGTCACGCCCCTAGGCTAGCGGTAGTCTTTCAACCGCTCTTGGCGAGGTGCGGCACCACCGAACACTTTCTTTTCACCAATACTTATGTTCATGGACTACGCCTAACCACTTATTCCTACTTAGCTTGTGATTCTCAACTAAGTATTATTCTTTATCCTTTATACCGATGAACACCCATACACATTCATTATCAACAACAATTATAAACGATGAACACAATTGCATAGTATAAAGGGAGGGGCAACTCCCTGAACAATGAGTCTGCCCAACAATATATTATACAACAGTTTACAATGTACAAGTATACTTGGAAAACCCAAGTTTGATACTTAGTCAATCTTACAATCCAAGGCAAAACTCGGTTGCCTAAGTCGTCGGCACCTCCGCACTGTCGCTGCACGACTCACCAACGCTTCGTTCACCTTGTCGCATGATCGTGTCGTTTGCCCAACTCGGGCGCACCTCCGAGTCACCACACACGGGTGCCTCCAACCGAGACACACTTTCGTCCACAACCCGAACACTTCACCAAGTCACCGTGCACACTTGTACGACAGGCGGGTGCTCACCCGAGTTGCCAAGACACCTGTGCCAAGTCGTCGCACAAACCTTCGCACAAGCCGGGCGCCACACCCGTGCACACCTCAACTCAACCACCAGGCGCTCCTACCCACACCTTCACCCACAATCGTGCCTCACCGTGCCAACCAGCCCAAGAATCGGCGCATGTCACAACTGTGCCTTCCCTTAGACCTGCGCACTAAATCTGCACACCTCTATGTAGAGAGTAGAGCGAGTTGAATTGCTTGCCTCCAAATGAGCCAACACACAACACATTTATATGCATTGGAGGGGAGGTCATGGCTTGCGCAGCCAACCTCACCCAAGCCCCTGCTCCAACGCAAAAGCCCCTATCATGCGAAGTCGGCCTCCATGTCTCCTCCACGCCATATAAACAAGGGAGCTCTCCTCACAAATGCGCATAAGTCATCGCAATGTTGGAGTAGCTCGCACTTTTTACCATCGCACTTATGCCAGAGAACGCAGGTCGTTACAAGTATTGTGTTTTGCCGGGTTACTAAGGAATAGGAATCCAGTTCCTTTCCCTGTATTACAGGTTTTAACTAGTACGGGTAAGTAACGTGTTTTCTCACTTCACCGGTACTATTTTTTTTTTTGTTTGGACTTTGACATTTAGGCTTATTCCATAGTGTTCTTTTCCATAAATTGTGCTATTCTTCAATATTGCTCACGTTTTGGCAATATATATTATTTTTTCCTTACAGTTGGAGAATGGAATTGGCCAAGTTCATTTCCAGCGAAAGAATTATTTATGAAAGCCTTCCGTTCCATCTCCCATTTGCTAATTAATTTAATTTATTATGTGACACTATTTTGCCTCAATTTCGCAACTCCTCTTGCTTTAAGGTATAACTTTGGCGCCAGATACTTTAGATAAGTTTTCCTCAGCGCCCCATCATATTTGCAATGCTCTGATTCAAGTTTTCTTTCCGTCTACAGGTCTGGGTTTCTACCAATTCTCATTTTGTCGTCCGACGATGTCAAAACACACAGTTTATAAGAAAGGTTGATGTGTTTAACAACCCCAGACAAAGTGTACTTTAATTCTATTTGTTTTCTTGACCCCAACCATACAACGGTTTGATAACATTGTTAGGGCCGTGAGCCTTAATTATTGTTTGCACACTATGGCCATCGACCTGGACTCATGTCAATGTATTTTAAATTCCCCTATTCACTGTTACATTTGCCAAATTTGTACTCCAGAATCCCCTTCTCACTTGGAGTTTCCGTCCTATATTCTGGTTTTGTTGTTTTTCTTTTTTACAGGTAAAAATATGCTACATTTATACCAGTACTCTTTGAGAATAATATTAAATTAGTTATGGGATTCATGTTTGTCTTGGAGTTTTTACCAGTGCACTATTTAATTATATAGATACTTTACTTGCCAGATTTTCTCCTTTATATCCAAAAGTAACTTGCACATTATACAGTTCCAAGACGCCAAGGATATATATATATATATATATTTTCTCCTTTATATCCAAAAGCAACTTGCACATTATACAGTTCCAAGATGCCAAGGATTTATTTATATATATAGATAAGATATATATATTTTATTAAGGTTAGCCTTAGTATCTCGCTGGTATCGTATTAGAGAGGACGAGTTCCTTATGACTTCTGTAAAGTAGTTATTTTTGTACTCTAAATAAGTTTATAATAACAAGATATACTCTAATTCATGATCGCATTGCTCAGGTTAAATTTTCTTCATGCTCTATGCAGTAGCTTTACAATGTTCTTTCCATCTGGACTAATTTCTTCTTATGACCCATTCTTTCTGAGAGTTAGATTCACGACAGAGAGAAGTAATGACTTTGTTTATTGAAATACGAAGTTTTTTTTTTTTTTTTTTTTTTTTTTTTTTAATATCTACATACCTATTTTTTTTTCTTTCCCCAAAAGATGACATAACTTGAGTAGCCTAAACCATAGTCATATTTCTTTTCGACATTTCTTGTGTCTAACTAGTATACTTGTGGAACGGTGTATAGTGTATACATCTATACATTAAAGGTGTTGACACCCAGAGGGCATTAATGCAATATCTACCTTTACGTTATTAAAGATGAATTCAATTAGAAGATTGGAATGCTCTGATATTTAAGTTCACTTTCTTTGATTTTCTACGCTTTTATATATATATATATATACTTTCCACACTGTATAACATATCATTTAGACTTTTGAACTATTATTATCGTGAGCTAAGACTGTTAAAAGAAGGTGCCTTAGAATTCATATCCTACTATATACAGATATATGACTGCGGGGATTTATAGCTTTTAATATATATAATAATCAGCTACATCAGCTAACATGTTCCATTTGTATATTTCTCGGATATCCAACAAAATTCGTAATCTCCTATTACCAAATTATTTCGTTTTCAATTCATGTAAATATTGTTCATTCTATATATTCGTACATTCAACAGATGACTACCTTAATAAAGGCATACTTCATTTCAATTTCTGCTGTAAAGGATCCATAGTCTGTACTTGAATGTATAAAGATGTTGGTATACAAATAAGTATGATATAATTTATTTTCCGTGTGTGCGTATAAAATTTTGTATACCTTTAAATTTCGGCGTATATTCATCTTATCCACATGCAGAGAGAAATTTGCATTTGCCATTATTTAGAAAAAAACAACGATATCATGTATGCACAACTACAGTATATTCAACTACTTACAGATAGATTTTCTTTTCTTATGCTATCAACAGATATCATTAAACATTTTAACGGTTAGCAACAAAACACCCATAGAGTTATGATTCTGACCGTAATTAATGCTTTGGAAATATTCATGAGTCGACCCTGATCCATCCAGCCATCAACTGTCTTTACAGTTCCCCCGAGGTAACACTTCTTTGCCGTGCAGAACCCCCCCCTCTTTGATTCCTAGGTGGCCCTTTTTATAACTTTCTTCTCTAGCAGATTTCTTAGCAACATCTTACTTTAAGATCTGTCAACCTTTTTGCCTAGGTCTTTTTGTTTTAGTTTTTCTCGAAAAAGATACTTTTCTTTTTCTTGAAAGGACACTTTTCTCTCCTACACTACTTTATTCCACCCCACTTAGTATTTCTCTCCAACTAAGTGATTAACATAATTTTTCTCTCTCATTATATTAATTTAATTTTCTTTTATTTTTCTCCTAGGGATTTTTAGGAGATTTAGGGAAGATCCATCATGTGGACTTGACCACCACAACTTTTTCTGCTGGTAAGAAGTCTTCTAAACTCTAGGGCTCGTTATTGAATATTTCCAAGCAATTCATTTATTAATTAAATATCAATAAATTAATTACATCATCACATAAGTCTCATCATGGCTTCCATCGCCATTAAATCCAATAATAGTTTAATGTCTAAAAATAGTAATGTAAAAAAAAGCAGAGCCATAGGGTTGTTACATCTTCCCCATTTTAATAAACACCGTCCTCAGTGTTTCTTCAATTCCATGTTGTCATAAGATGGAATGGAAATGTCTCCTGCATTTTTTCTTTCCTATCTACAACAACCTTTTCAGTACTAAAATGCTTCCACTTTACTTTAGATTCTAAGCAATGACTCAGTTCCACTGTAAAACATACTCTTATTTTCATTTCATGCTCATCTTCTAGCATGGTTTCATACATGCTAAACAGGTGCTTTCTATTTTCGTTCATGCATTCGACTGAAGGATCATCTACATACATTCAACAACGCTATCCACGTACACTTGAAAAGGTCAGCAATTAATATAACATCACATAATACAATAGCTCCTTTGGTACATTTATTTACAGCCATGGCAATAACATGGGTGTCAATTAATATAAAATTCAAAACACGGAATTTCCAATTTCCTTTCCTGTCACTTACATGTAGGCAATAATAATCTAGACTTCTTGCAACGTTCTCTTTTATGTTGTTATTTTGATATCACTGTATCAGTATGTGTTTGTCTCGTATACTTAAGATGTTATATTATTGTCAATTCCGCTTCGAAGTGGACTTCGTCGAGTTCATCGTAGATGTCTACCACGTGTTTCCAAACCTTTCTGTAATCCCACAAGTATGAGGAACCCAAAATAAGGAATTCACAATGCTAGTATGGATAATTAAAGAAATATTTTGACATACTCAAGTTTCAGGGTCAATACACCATCTAACTTCATAGACCTACAACACCTCTAGATATAACCATGGAGTCTTTTCCCTTTGCATTTTTATATTCATGGGTTGTCTTAACATCCATCATGTCAGTGTAATTGTTTGCATCATTTCTGGGCATTTTCACAATATGTTAAAACAATACAACATCCATCATGTTAGTGTAATTGTTTGCATCATTTCTGGGCATTTTCACACATATGTTAAAACAATACATCAACTAGCAAAAGTTAAGTTTAAGGATTTTCCTTCATAGAAATTTATGAAAATGGCCTACTTACGTTTGCTAAGCTATTCCAAGAACTTTTATCAGCTTTCCCAGTTTATCCGGTAACACCCTTGTAGCCAACCACCTTTATGCTCATTCTTGGTTGAATAAAATCTAATTTATGTAAACAACAACATTGATCTCTAATCCCATAAAATTTTGGGACCATTTCATTCTAAAAATTGATGCCAATCTAGAATTTCATTGCCCTTTTTAAGGATTATTTCAATTCTGCTTAAGGAATTACATGTATAAGGCTAATGGGTTCAATTTACTCTTACCCATTTATGTATAAGGCTAATGGGTTCTGCATCTCTTTTGCACGGTTATTGAGTTCCTTCATGAGCAATTACAATGCCACGATTACTATTATTTCCATCTTAATAGTCTCCAATTATTCGATCTACTTAGTTATTTCCGTGCTTGATTGTTCCTTTAATCACAATTTGCAGTGACATTCTATTATGTCTCATTGACATTCTATTACGTTTCATGATTTTATCACCTACTTAGTAGGTTCTTTCCACATTTGACTGTCCCATTTCCTAATGTATCCTTTTTCCAACCAACCTCTTGGTTACTATTCCTTTCCTCATATATGTCTGGAGACCATTTATTCCTTCTAGTTTACCAACCAAGAATTTATTTGCCTTTTTAGGACCACTGCCATTTAAAATTTCTAGTCCAGAAGGGAATAAATTACCGAAAGTTATATTGTTTGCATCCATTTTCTTAATAGAAATGTTTCAATTGTGCCAATATTAATATTAATTATGCTCAAGAAGACTACTTTTCTGAGTACCGGTTGTATTGTGCTACACCTTATTACAGTTCTATGGGGGTTTATATACCTTGTCCTTTCCTCATATATGTCTGGAGACCATTTATTCCTTCTAGTTTACCAACCAAGAATTTATTTGCCTTTTTAGGACCACTGCCATTTAAAATTTCTAGTCCAGAAGGGAATTAATTTCCGAAAGTTATGTTGTTTGCATCCATTTTCTTAATAGAAATGTTCCAATTGTGCCAATATTAACTATACTCAAGAAAACTACTTTTCTGAGTACCGGTTGTATTGTGCTACACCTTATTACAGTTCTATTGGGGTTTATATACCTTGTATTTTATGTATGCATTGCCTGCGCTTAGTTCCTAGAGTCAAAACCTTTCTTATATAATTGTATATAAGAAAACTATATAAGAAAACTTTGTATTCCCGATTCCTAATTTAAGTTTTTGCATTCTTACTGTATTCTTTATTCATAATGTAATTTCTTGTACCATTTTACATCGGCTTATTAGCCTATAAGGCTTACCCAAGTGTTTGTAATGAGAAGGTCTGCTAAGTTTCCTTCCACTATATCTCTTTTTCGAATAGAGCAATAGTACATATCATGATTATGTGCAAGAATGCATCTTACTTTGAATACAATTATAAGTACGTACTTAGTTACTTGTATTCTTTCCGACGGTCCTTTGCCGTTATGTGTTTAATTATATCCTTAAGTAATTAAACACATTTTAGAACTTATTGATTTTATTATCAGGGTACACATTTCGCCTTAGATATGTTGAATATTAATCACTTCATATGGTTTGTCACAACTATTTCTTCCATATTTGTTCTATTCCTATTACCGTGAGACTGCATTTTCCCTTCTGTACGCCATATTTTAAGGTTCACCGCCAAGTAAGAAATGATAAATTTGATCTCTACGCTTGTTGTATTGTATACGTAGATTCTACATCCTTACAGTAGTCTTTGTTACTAAACTTATGTAACTAGTTACTTCACTACCCAGTATTATGCAGGACTTTCCGGTGTAACATCCTTATCTAACAATTTTTTTTCAAGGCAATATATACCTTACATCATTTTTTTTTGCGTAATAATTTTTTTTTGCTGATCAATCCTGTGTTTCTTCTGACCTTTGTCTCTACCCTAACTAATCTGCCATTACATCACTCCTTATATATCTTGAATTTAACATATAAGAGATTGTCTTTCTGAGATAAGTCCTTACCTGTGAGGCATCATATCTCCCTTTTACTCTAGATAAAGCAATCTAGAGTAGTAGGAATTTTTATATAATAGTACACTTTAAAGCACTTCCAACTTATATATTAATAGATACTTCAGTTTGTAACAATGGATTTTTTTTCCCTTTCTTGATATTGTTTCTATAGAAGTTACTTCTTCCACTTTATAGCCATCCAATTTGGAGCTCAAGATTAATTCATTCCATGGTCTATTATTACTAATTTGTAATACTTTAAGTTTATAGTATTTGACACTAAAGCGAAGTGTTAAGTCTTTAGATAAGCTTAGTACACTCATTACATCTCTCATGATAGTATTTTTTTTCCTAAACAGAGTTTTAGGAGTGCTTGTTTTCCTATTTTTCCTTGGTATAATTGTCAAATTAACAAGAAGCATTGCTCATTTGGTCATAGCAATCACCTGCACATGCTCCATCCATTTGTCTCGTCCCATTTCTTTATTATATTTAATTGAGCAGTGTTTTCCCTACCACATCTTTTATCAATTTTCTTTCCTTTCTGCATCTCATCTTAGCTGTAGTGATAACTAATATTAGTGTATTGATACCTCTCTTCCTCGAGCTAATCATGAATTATCTTACTACTGGTTAGATCCAATTTTCAAGTCTTTTATGCATAGGTTTAATCTGGCAATTATGTTTCCAGTCATACAACTGCGGGTTGGCCCATAGGCCTTAACATTGAACCTACGACTGTGATACCATATGTAACATACCTCATTCGCTTACCAAATATATATATATATAGCATCCAACAGTACTACATTTGAGTATATCATTGGGAATCAATACTTTTCATTGTCGCTGTACATTATTGTTAATACCATGTTAATTTAGGTTAACATGATCTTTGCTTAAGATAATTACTTCAATGAGCCCAAGATTAATTCCAGTTCTTTCAATAGCAATCACATAACTATTATCCACTGACAGTAATTATCGAAAAAACATAAGAAATCATATGCAGAAGGTAACCCAAGACAAAAAGACACTGAAATTGGCTCAAGCCAGGGAAAAACCCCAAGATGGGGAAAACCCTTTTCCAATTCTTCTTATTATTGGAATCAGATATTTAGTAGAGAGAGACAGTACAATGATAGAGTCAAAGTTGACATGCCAGAAATACCGCTGTCCAAATTACAAAGAAGTAACCCATATAAATCTTCCTTTTTGTCTTCAGATGTCAAAACCTTGCCCTAATCAGTGATCATCAATAGTCAATCAAAATGGTCCTCAAAAGGATATTGATCCCAGATTAATTATTACGACCTTCACTGCTGATGATGATGGATCCAACGCAGTGCACATTTGATGTGGATTACTGACTTGGTTAGGGCACATATTCCAACGCTAACCTACAACAGCAGATTCATGAAAATAACCTCCAACCAGTAGACACTTGATGTGACAACGACCCAATAAGAATCCAATTCCTTTCCCAATATTACCGGTTTTAACTAGTATGGGTAAATAACGTGTTTTCTCACTTCACTGGTACTGGTTTTTTTTTCTTCTTCTACTTGGACATCTAGGCTTATTCCAGAGTGTTCTTTTCCATAATAATTGTGCTATTCTTCAATATTGCTCACGTTTCGACAATATTTTTTCTCCTTATAGTTGGAGAATGGAATTGGCCAAGTTCATTTCCAGGTAAAAAATTATTTATGAAAGCCCTTCATTCCATCTCCCATTTGCTAATTAATTTAATTTATTATGCGACTCTGGTTTGCCTCACTTTCGCAACTCCTCTTGTTTTCAGGTATAACTTTGTCACTAGACTTTAGATAAGTTTTTCCTCAGCTCCCCATCGTATTTGCAACACTTTGATTCTAGTTTTCTTTCCGTCTATAGGTCTGGGTTTCTACCGATTCTCATTTTCCGTCCGACGATGTCAAAACACATAGTTTATAAGAAAAGCTGATGTGTTTCACAACCCCCTACAAAGTGTACTTTAATTCTAGTTGTTTGCTTGACCCCAACCTTACAAGGGTTTGATAACATCGTTAGGGCCGTGAGCCTTAATTATTGTTTTCACACCATAGTCAACGACCTAGACTCTTGTTAATGTATTTAAAATTCCCTTATTCACTGGTACATTTGTCAAATTTGTAATCTTTTTTTTCTTATAAAACTCCAGAATCCCCTTCTCACTTGGGGCTTCCATCCTATATGCTGGTTTTGTTGTTTTACTTTTTTACAGGTAAAAGTATGCTACATTTATACCAGTACTCTTTGAGAATAATATGAAATTAGTTATGGGATTCATGTTTTCCATGGGGTTTTTACCAAGTCACTATTTAATTATATAGATACTTTACTTACCAGATTTTCTCCTTTATATCCGGAAGTAACTTGCACATTATATGGTTCCAAGACGCCAAGGATTTATTTTATATATATATTTATATATTAAATAAGGTCAACCTTAATATCTCACTTGTATCGTATTAGAAAGGATGAGTTGCTTCTTACTTTTGTAAAGTAGTTATTTTTCTACTCTGAATAAGTTTATAATAACAATATATACTCTAATTCATGATCTCAATGCTTAGGTTAAATTTAGTTCCTACTTTTTACAGGAGCTTTACACTGTTCTTTCCATTAGGACTGGTTTCTTCTTATGAGCCGTTCTTTCTGAGAGTTAGATTCACGACAAAGAGAAGTAATGACTTTGTTTTAAGAGAAGTAATGACTTTGTTTATTGAAATATGAAAGGTTTTTGTTTTGTTTTGTTCACATACTTTCTTTCCCTATCGTATACAATCATTTTGTTTTATCTCCCCTAAAAGATGACATAGCTTGAGCATCCTAGCCCAGTGTCATATTTCTTTTCGACATTTCTTATGTCTAACTAGTATACTTATGGACCGGTGTATACATCCATACATTAAAGGTGTTAACACCTAGAGGGCATAATGCAGTATCTACCTTTACGTTATTAAACATGAATTCAATTAGAAGATTGGAATCCTCTGATATTTAAGTTCATTGTCTTTGATTTCCTATGCTTATATATATACTTTCCACACTGTATACATATCAGTTAGACTTTTGAACTTTTATTATTGCGAACTAAGAATGTTAAAAGAAGGTACGTTAGATTTCATATCCTACTATATCCAGATATACGGGATTTATAGGTTTTAAGATATATAATAATCAACTACATCAGCTAGTGTGTTCCATTTGTATATTTCTTGGATATCCAACAAAATTCGTAATCTCCTATTACCAAATTATTTCATTCTCAATTCATGTAAATATTGCTCATTCCATATATCCGTACATTCAACAGATGACTACCTTCCCTCATGCAGATTTGTTCAAGAAGGGCATACTTCATTTCAATTTCTGTTGTAAAGGATCCATCGCCTGTACTTGAATGTATAAAGATATTGGTATACAAATAAGGATGATATAGTTTATTTTCCATGTGTGCGTATAGAATTTTGTATACTTTTAAACTGTAGCGTATCTTCATCTTATCCGCGTGTAGAGAGAAATTTGCATTTTCCATTATCTAAAAAAAATAGCGATATCATGTATGCACAACTATAGTATATTCAACTACTTACAGATAGATTTTTCTTCTCTTATGCTATCAACACATATCATTAAACAATTTAACAGTTAGCAACAAAACACCCACAAAGTTATGATTTTGAATGTAATTAATGCTAGGGAAATATTCATGAGTCGAGCCTCATCCACCCAACCATGAACTGCCTTTACAGTTCCCCCCAAGATAACACTGCCTTATCGGTCAGAATCCCCCCTCTTTGATTTCTAGGTGACCCTTTTTATAACTTTCTTCCCTAGCAGATTTCTTAGCAGCATCTTGCTTTAAGGTCTGCCAACTTTTTTGCCTAGGTCTTTTTGTTTTAGGTTTTCTCGAAAAAGATACTTTTCTTTTTCTTTAAAGCACACTTTTCTTTACTGCAGTGCTTTATTCCACCCCACTTAGTATTTCTCTCCAACTAAGTGATTAACATAATCTTTCTCTCCCATTATGTTAATTTAATTTTCTTTTATTTTTCTCGTAGGGATTTTTAAGAGACTTTTAGGGAAAGCCTATCATGTGGACTTGACCAATGTAGTTTTTTCTAAGTTGGCAAGAAGTCTTCTAAACTCTAGTGCTCGTTCTTGAATATTTCCAAGCAATTCATTTATTAATTCAAATATCAATAAATTAATTACATCATCGCATAAGTCTCATCATGGCTTCCATTGCCATTAAATCCAACAATGGTTGAATGTCTAAATATAGTAATGTAAAAAAAAACAGAGCCATAGGGTTGTTACAAGGTAGTATCTCAGATCTCCTTCCAATTATGTTAGGACCCAGGAAGTTTGGGCCGACATTAAAGGATGCTCAGGAGGATCTTGAGGCTTCTAGGGCAGACATTAAAGGATGCTTAGGAGGATCTTGAGGCTTCTAGGAGCATATTTAGGGAGAGTAGGTCTCTAAAGAAGTTCCAAACTACATGGCATTAATGAGTAGCATCATTGAAGAGGCAACATACCAAGAGGTTTGGAGGAAAGCCATGGTGAAGGATGATGCATGGGACATTGTGCCAAGACTGGAGAGAAAACTAGTTCCAAGTGGCTCATTATGACTTATTGTTCTTGCTAAGAGGGAGTGTTGATGATAGTAGCATTGGAAAAATACTTCTGCATAGGGCAAAGTGTCTAGATGTGCAGAAGTTGTCCAAAGGACTCTTGACCTTAAAATTTACTTTAATTAAAGGATTATTAAAGTAATTGACTTCTATACAATAAATTGAGTTAATGTAACAAAGGTTATTTGCATTAGTGAATTAAATGAATGCCAACCATTGATCTCAATTGATGTTGAGATCTAATCTCAACTATCAATCAATTTGGAGATTTGGGCAATGATCCACCAAGGTTCTGGGATGAGGGGGCGAGGGAGCGAGGATACGCAGGAGCGGCCTATGCAAAAGCTCCCCGCCAATTTTTTGGAAACGTGGGTGGGACGTCAAGCTCTTAAAAGCTTATAAATATAAAATATGATTTATAAATTGAGTCCACTATGACAATTGAGTTTGAATTGAAAAGATGCAAAGCATGATCATTGATATGAATATCATTATCTAATATCATATAAATTTAAAATTCTAATCTATAATCATAAATCATACATTATGATTAAAGTTTAAACCATATTGATGTTCCACTTCCTACTGTGAACATTGAATACTGAACAGTGAATATTGAGATAAAATTATTAAAGTCGAGTCTGATACATCAAGAGTCAAAATTTTATAGAGTCAAAATAACATAAGAACATCAACATATCAAAAGATAAACAAGCATAATTTTGCTCAAGCCTCAAGGTAATGCCCTGCTAGTCTCTACATCTAGCTACTACATGAATAAATAAGGATCAACCATATCACCATCTGAATCTAGATCACTAGCATTCTCAAACATGCTAAGTGGCACACCAACCAACCCCATCTATCTCTCATCAAGTCTCTCCTCCAAATCTCCCTGTGCATCATCCTCTAGATCAACATCCCATCGTGTTGCTAGCCCCTTCAAATACTCAGGTGTCTTCCTATGGTCAAGATGTAGGGCACTGTGCACAACAACTAACTTCTTCGCTTTTTTTGAGGTAAGCTTGTTCTTCTTGATAGAGTGGATGAAGCTATATATGGATCAATTCCTCTCTGCTGCAGAAGAACTAGGAGTGTCTTGTGAATGGAGTGAGGGGCCAGGGCGAATAATGAATTAAATTTATAAGAAAACGAATTGACCCTAAAGTATTAAAACTAATGTTAAATTTTAATTATAAACAAAAGTTTATTTAAAAAATTCAGGCCCCTTGACCCCCCACGTCCCCCCTCGTCCCTGCCCCCTTGACCCCTCACGACCCCCTTTTCGGAAACGACCCCTCAGCACAAGGAAACGTCCCCCTGGCACGTCCCCCTGCATACCTTTTTTTTTGGGAGTGTGGGGAAACGACCCCTTCTCGTCCCCAAGTCCCTGGAGCATGGGGGAGCTAGGAAACTAGACCCCTAGAGGCTAGGGGTGGGGGCGAGTCCCCGTGGAACACTGGATTTGGGTTGTGGATTTGGTCAATAACTCAAACTTATAAAAGGAAGGCTAAGTTAAGGAAAAAGACACCTCTAGTAAGCACAAGGCACAATGAGATAGTGAGATCTCAGTGATTTGGTGGAGAAGGAAATCTATCCAAGAATGCAGGGTTTGAGGAAGAAGATCAGGGGCAGCAAGGGAAAAGGATCCAGCAGCCAGCAAGATCGAAGGACAGATATTGAGAGTTTGATCAGCTGGAAATATTCCAGGTTTCGTTGTGTGTATTTTTCCTTAGAAGGCCTTTTTCCCGGTAAGGGAGCCTTCGTACGTTGAAGATAATTTATTAATGAAAAAGCAGATTTGAAGCGCAGAATCTATTTGTGTGCATGTGTATGAGAGTGGTGTTATTTTCGCTTCTGCTGTTAATCTTTTATTTATGTGTTAAAATTCCAGCAGCAGTTCTTTTATTCAGTAGATTTGCAGTAATAATTAATTTACAGCAAGGTATTTACTGGGAAATAACTTGGCAGTAGCTGGGATTCAGTAAAGCTAACAGTATGACTACTACTACTGTGGTAAAATATTTTTATGTTTCCATTGTATTCTTTCTCCAGAGGCTCTTGGCTGGTAAAATATTTTTATGTTTCCATTGTATTCTTTCTCCAGAGGCTCTTGGCTTGCACTGTGAAAGGCAATTTTTAGTGTTGTTATTTTAACACACGTCAATTTGGTTAATAGCAAGGGAATTCTCTTTAGCTAGTGCATGTGCACTGCACTTCTTAATATTAAGTCATTTGGAATGGAATTCTCGTAAGAGTCAGTAAGTGAGAGATGGCACTTTCGCCAACTGGTTGTTGGTTGGTAGACCCTGACAAACCAGTCACTTTTCACTGTTTTTTTAACCTCTGCAAATATGTTTCTGTGGATATAAAACTTAGCTTTAAAATGAGAAGTCAGAGATGGCAGTATCCTAAGACTTATTCCTAATCAGAAGTCAGAGATGGAAATATCCTAACCCAGGGGTTTTGGAAAGAGACATGTTCTTATGTCAGACCTTGACTTGGCCTGTTGTTGGGAATCACGATTGTCGTTAGACCAAAACCTACAGGTGTTACTCAACAATTGCACTGCTAGAGATAAGGATCCACGAGAGCCGGTTAGTCCATGTTGCGAAACACACTAAGAGCGTTGGTTTATCCAATGTCCAACATTCTTCCCCCAACGTGAACCGGGTGTGTATTGAACTCATGACCTATGCTCTGATACCACTTGTTGGGAATCACGATTTTTGTTAGACCAAGACCTATAGGTGTCCATGTTGCAAAACACATGGGGAGCATTGGTTTATCCAATGTCCAATACTTGTTTTCAGTTCGACTCTCTTAAAATCTGATGATAGGAGCTTAGTCTTTTTTACTATATCATCACTTTATTGACCCATAGGCTAGATATGCCCTTATGTAAGTATTAAGCCCATATCAGCTTTTGATGAAAATTTAATTTAACCATTTTGATAATTTTATGACGGTGAAATGCCCATCAAGGGTTGCTTTGATGTGAAATTATAGAACCTTTGCTTTGCACATAAAGTTTATGAAGCACATGAACAATAGCTTTTTCACTTTTCAAAATGTGTAAGTAGGATAGTTTCAGATTATGGACTTTTAGGATACATAAGTTGATTTGGCTCATAAAGCCATTTATATAGTTTTGACAATAAAGGAGATATAGCTGTGAAAATCCAAGATTGATTAGGACTATAGCATACCGATGGGAAGTGAAATTTCAAGACAGACATTTAATACATGTTTCAAGAATTTTCCATGTTTTTTTTTGCCGTTCTCTCTCACTCATCGGAGAGATCTTTTTGTACATATCAATGTGGGTAACACTAATAAATAAAATGAAATATATTTCAATTTTGGCATCTACTGTCGAGAAAAAGAAAGAGTCCAGCCAAAAAATATAAACCAATATTAATCCATCTTAATCCTGGATTGTTTAAGTATTGAGATGTTACGAGTTTTTTTATTTTTTTTAAGTGCTTATTAGATCTAAAGTTAAGGTAGATCTATACTAGTTTAGATATAATTAGCATAAATACCATATTTTTGTTTAAAAAATTGATCATCAAAATTTTCAATGATTTTCTTTGCGATTCATATATAATCATCTCCATTTTGTAGACTGGTCATCCAAGGTTTCAACCGGAGAATCTGGCAAAAAACAAGATTCTATTTGACCGTGTTTCATATATTGCGGACAAGAATAAATGCACCCCAGCGCAACTTGCATTGGCATGGGTTGTTCATCAAGGGGATGATGTTGTTCCAATTCCAGGTAATGAAACTCAAGCATGCAATGAAAGTGCAACAGACGTTATTGTGATTAGATAAATACAGCATTGAAACTTATTTCGTATGAATATTATGCAGGAACGACGAAAATCAAGAATCTAGATGAAAACATAGGGTCATTGGGTTTGAAGCTTTCAGCCCAAGACCTTGAAGAGATTGCTGCTGCAGTTCCTGAAAATGAAGTTGCTGGTTCAAGATCGAAATACATGGAGAATACATGGAAGTTTTCTAACACCCCACTTCCAAGTGAGGTCTAGGTATAACCAAGTTACAACAGTGTATAAATAATTGAACAAAGTTAAGTTTGCTAAAATTAAAAATGGTATACTATGTATACGAGATTGGTATGCTAATTAACATAGGAAGGGGACAACTAGTAATGGTTTATATGTTATTATGGAGGTCTAAATTGCTTCAAGGGATTCAGACTTTTCTCGAATACCAAAAGGAATGCCACTAGATTCTCTTTCCATTTGGAGAGTCTAAATAGTATTCATGTAGCATTTAAATTAGTATCTGGACAAGGTTAAGTGTGCTGACAATGAGAAACTAATGCCAAACTCCTGGTGCAGATATAAAGTTATAGTTTATGGTGTCAACTTCTGTCAAGTTTCAAAGTTTTCAGAAATAGGAATTAGAGAACAGTTGTGGGTACAGGTTGGTTGCAAGTGTGTTAGATTCACAAAACATAACACCGGGTGAATCAGCACTGCAAGTCCAGAAAAAAATTGTCGTGAAATATATGCAAATACATCAATCATTAAGTATCAGTAAGTTAGTCATATAACAGTAAAGAATAGGCAATGATCCATGATTCACTGTTTGATAGTTGATAATGCTAATGCTACATAATATATATCAATATTTTTATGTCAAATGTCCAAGTGTATAATCAAAAACCTCAATTTAAATTGGGCTATGAAATTGAGCTAAAAAAAAAATTAACATTCCCACTATCAGTGTCTAGTTCCACCTTGTATATTATCCAACTGGGTATCCTCTCATTAGACCCAACCTTTGACAAGAAGAAAGATCATACCCAAAATTAAATGCTCAGAAAGAATTTCAAAAACCTATAATAGACTCGCTTTGCTCCTCAAAATTACCTCCACATGAGGTTTTTTTTGAGAAATACTTTTATTTACTCAGAAAACATTATGTACAGGCAGATATTAATATTTACTAGTATAGAGAAGAATGTACAGACACAGTGATAGCTGTCTTATGCAGCTACGATTGTCTTCAGGTTCAAGATATTGGTAGTCAATGCATCTTTGGAACCTTTCAAAAACAAAAGGCCTTTGGCCCTAGCTTGCAACCATATCTCATCCAACCATTGCGTTTCACATGCAGAAACAAATCTACTAGAGCCTTCAAAGATAAACTTACGGCTCAGCTTCCATGGAGAACAGATATCAACAATTTGAATGCACTACCACAAGCCATCATGAGGCGCTAGGATGAGCGAGTTGAAGTCCGAGTTGAAGTCCATAAGGGAAGTTGTTCTCCAAATCAAGGGTAAAACATGTATGAGAACTTCTACTGAATATGTTCCCAACATTGACATGCCGATTGGCACTCCCATAGAATGTGGTTGAATGATTCAACTTTGGAGCAGGAAAGTCATTAGCATATACGAAGGAGCTCTTTGCAAGTGTGCCCTTAGTAGGCAAACCTTGATAAATAACTAACCAAGCAAACTCTTGGAGTTCATATGAGGACTTAGAAGTTGAAAGTTTCGTCAACTTGGTCATCCCATTGAAATTCCACATCCAAGGAAGACAACCGTACATTCAAAGGGGGGGCATGTTACCACAAAATCTAGCAGGCCTTGGAGAGGGAAACACTTCAAGACAAAGAGCTAGATTAAGTGCTAACAATGGGACAATGGCCCATTGTCACCACAGTCAAGGTCCCATGCTCTTTACGCACTTTCACCAATGGGAGGAGTCTCAGTATGATTATGATCACCTATAATAGATATTCTAGGGTTGAAGGTACAAGGTGATGGAGCTAGAGCTTATTTGAAAGAAAGGCTCAACAAAGGTACAAGGTTTCAAAGAAGCAAATCTCTCTAAGAAAAGCCCTAGAAAATATGGCACAAGACCTAGGGTTTTGAGGGTTTTCAATTGTAATAGATATTCACAAGGTCAAGGCTTGAGAGAAAAGACTTCTTACGATATACTTCAACAAAAGCCCTAGAAAATATGGCACAAGACCTAGGGTTTTGAGGGTTTTCAATTGTAATAGATATTCACAAGGTCAAGGCTTGAGAGAAAAGACTTCTTACGATATACTTCAACAAATACTAATCTCATACAACCTTCAAGGAAGTCCTCAACTTGAGGGAGAAGAAACTAGGGTTTCTCTTTTGGAGCAACACCTAGGGCAAGAGATTTTATTGATGAAACCGAGTGGATGTCCACCAAACTTGGAGCATAGGTAGCCTAGACCTAGGCTTGATGTTTAGGCTCTCGAATTCTCGAAAAATCTCCTCCCTAAAATTTCACTGCAAGCCCTAGATTTTTGCCCTAGCCTTAATAGGACCAATTTTTTAAGAGGAAAAATTATGGATGAAAAGTGGAGATGACCACCAAGGACTTGGATTAGTGCCTTGTCCTTTGGGCATATGGAGTCTTAGGATGTTCAAGATGAGCTAAATCATCTCTAAGGAGGCTTTGAAATGATGCCCTATGTAACACATTTAAGCATTTACCCACTTCAAAGATAATGGAATTTCTTGGAGAGTTCAAGAATTTTCCTCCACTACGAACTTTCATTACATGCCATACATTGAATAACATATGCAATACTCAACTAGAAAACCTTCCAAAATTAATTTTCAACAATTATGGCATAATTAGCACATTCTAGAAGCAACAATTGGATACACTAGACAAATTCAAGGGAAACATTTCATCAAAATTAAGCACTTACAAGATGTCATGTAATATTTCCATCCAAGATCTAAGAAATAACTTGAAAGAAGAAATGCAAATTAGCTCCAAATGTCAAAATGCATTCCAAAAGATTCTCCAATAGCCAAATAAACAAGTGTGAATTCTTCTCAAGAGATCCAATCCAAGTGTGATGCTTATGATTATCTCAAATGATTTCTTATCTATTTATACGTGATCTATCAAGTCTAATTTTAGCTTAAAAGCCCCTCAAACATCATAAAAATGGGCAAGATACATCCCTTGCTCACAAGTCAACCAAGTAGCTTTACAAAAATATGAATTAGCCATCCAAATGTAAGCCGAAATGATGATGCCATGCTGATGTAGAGCTGTTGGAGGGCAATGTTGAGTCCTCTTTGTGCCAAAATGTGAGACAAGGCTCCATAAATCTCGAATTAGGGGATGGCTGTCAATTCTCCATGTAAGTCATCATGTGGGCCCCAATTTTCTGTTTAGGGCATAAAAATTGGTCTAAAAATTGATCTTATGGATCTCTTGATGATAGAATAACTGTTTTCAAAACCGGCCGGCTTAGAACCAACTCGGTCGAGTTAGTACGAGCCGATGCCCAAAATATTGACCCGACCATGGAAACGATTTGATCGGTCGGGTTAATACCGAGCCGACCGAGTCGTCTAACAACTCGGCTAACTTGGTATTAATCCGGCCGGCTTTGCCGAGCCCGCAATAACTCGACCGAGTTAGAGACAGCGGCTCACAAAACTCGTAAACTACAATTTAATTTAATTTTTTTTTTGGGACTCCAAACCTGTTTTTAGTTTGCCTATTTGGTCTTTGGGGTCCATTCCCCTCTCCTAAACCCTATTTAACCCACCCAACCCCTCTCATTCTCTCACAACGATCTCATGCATTTGAGTGAGAATTTCAGTGAGAGTTTGTGAGGAATTGTTGAGTTTGTTTTTGGAGCAACAGTGAGGAGTCTTGGGCAAGCATTGTAGCTGGAGTGAGGAACTTCTTGGGCAGCCATTTGGAGCAGCATTTGCCATTGAGGAGTTGGTTTCTTGGAGCAAGCTTGAGGAGACAGTTTGTGCTTGGAGGTATTCTTTTTCACATGTAAAAATCTATTTTTTCTTATTAAATTTGATGTGCAAATCTGGAAATCCTAAAGAGTGTTTTTTGTGAAAGAAATGAACATTGAATCAATGTTTTTTGTTTTGTTTTCATTTTCAATTTTTTTGCTTTCATTTTGAAGTCAAAAAATGGCACCTAGAGTGAAAGATGCTGCTTGGGCATATGTTGAAATGGTTGATAGTCAAATGCATTGCAAATTTTGCCATAGGAAAATTAAGGAAGGTCTCGGGGGATTAATAGGTTGAAACAACACTTGGCGGGGATTAGAGGCCAAATTACTCCATGTACCTCACTAGAAATTGGGGAGATTAGGAAGAATTTGTTAGCCAGCTTTGAGAAGTTTAAAGAAGATAAGGCTAGGCAAAAAGAGTTAGAGGCTGAAATTGGGAGGAAAAGGAATATACAAAAAATGCTAGCTACCAACCCCTATTTTGATTTTGAGGGTTCTTCCTCTATCCCTTGTATTGATGCATCCAACCCCTTTCGATATGTTCCTCCCTCTTATGAGTCTATTCCAGAAAAGGGAAAGGGTAAAATGAAAAAGGGTGATATGAATATCAGAAGTTATTTCACTCCCTCCTTTCCATCAAATGCACATGGTCCTCAAGTTAGTAGAAGTCACATGCGGCCCACTTTAGATGACCATTGGAAGAAATAATTGAGGGAGACTGCTTGTGATTACATAGCTAGATGGTGCTATGATGTTGATATCCTTTTCAATGCTTCCCGTTAACCATATTATGAGCCTATGTTTGATGCCATACATCCTGTTGGAAAAGGCTTCAAAGGCCCTACTATGCATGAGCTAAGGGGGTATCGTTTGCAGAAATAAATTTTATCCATTAATGAGTATTTGAAAGATTTCAAGGACTCATGGGCAAGAACATGATGTACCATCATGTCAGATGGATGGATTGATCAAAGAACCCGTACCATCATAAACTTTCTTATCTTCTGTCCACAAGGAACCATGTTTCTAAAATCAGTTGATGCATCTAATAAGGTAAAAGATGGGCAATTGTTGTTTCAGCTATTGGATGAGGTTGTTGAGGAGGTGGGGGTGGCTAATGTTGTTCAATTCATCACAGATAATGCCTATAACTATGTTCTTGCTGGTAAACTGTTAGAGGAAAAACATAGGACCATCTTTTGGACCCCATGTGCTGCACATTGCATAGACCTCATGCTTGAAGATATTGGCAAATTAAACTAGGTCAAAAACACTAAGGAGGAAACACACAGGGGGCAGGGATATTATTAGGCCTGCCATCACTAGATTTGCTACTCATTTTTTGACATTGCAATCTATGCTTTCACAACATAGAAACTTGCAAAAGATTTTTTCTAGTGAAGAATGGAGTCAAAGCCAGTGGTCCCACAAATTGGAAGGCAAAGAATTGAAAAATAAGTTAATGAAGAAATATTTTGGAGAAAGGCAACAGAGCTTGTGAAGCTTGCTGAGCCACTGGTTAAGGTGTTGTGTTTGGTGGATGGGGAAAGATTGGCTATGGGCTTCATTTATGAGGCTATGGATCAAGCAAAGGAGAAAATAAAGAGGGCATACAAGGATAAAGTGGCGAAGTATGGGCCTGTTTGGGCAATCATTGATGAAAGATGGAACAATCAACTCCATCGCCCTATACATGCAGCTGGGTATTTTTAGAACCCATGGTATCATTATAAAGCTAAGGCAATAGGAGCTTTGAGGGGGGGAGGTTAGAGATGGATTGATTGATTGCATTGATCGCATGATCCCATTGGAGTGTGATCAGTTGGAGATACACCGACAGGTCACAACCTTCAGCACTGCCTCAGGTACCTTTGGGAAGAACCTAGCAAAGATTGCAAGGGAAGCAGATGAGCCAGGTAAACAAAAAATTCAATTTTCAAATTCTTAATACTTATTTTGTTAAATTGTTTATAATTTGAAAGTTGGATATCATTTGTAATTTTGTTGAGCTAACTCATTACACTCCTATGCTTTTTGTAGCACAATGGTGGGAGGCTTTTGATAGCCACTGTCCAGAATTGCAGAAGTTTGCAATTCGTATTTTGAGTCAAACTTGTAGTGCTACTGGGTGTGAAAGCAATTGGTCTGTCTTTGAGAAGATTCACACAAAGAAGAGAAACTGTTTGGATCAAAAAAAGTTAAATGATTTAGTATATGTCCAATATAACCTCCGGCTCAGGCACAACCAATTGCTGAACAAAAGACTTGATTCAAATCGCATTGTCTTGGAAGACATTGATCCAACATCAGATTGGGTAGTGGAGAGTCCTCCAGCAAAGTTTGCTTCTGATGAGGATATTGATTATGACTTACAAACAATAACATCACTCAAACATAATGTTCAGTGGAATGCAGATCCTGATCCACTTGTACCAGCCTCAGCCTCAGAGCCAACAAGTCCTCGAGTTGCAGGCGCTTCCTCTACTCAGCCACGATAAAGGCACATATCTCATCTATCTCAGCTTGCAGCTGCTGCACAGCCTGCTAGTGCTACCACTTCTACAGTTGCAGTTGGAGATGATGATGATGAGGAGCCATGGGCCCCCCATGTCTGACTATGATGATGATCCAAAGATTGATCCACATGATCTCGGCTCCTCTGGCAGTAGCCAATAGTACTGGTCATAGGTTATTTTTGTTGTAGAGGCCATTTCTAGCCTCTTTGGTTATGTGTTTTTGTTTTGATCTCTATATCATGATCATGTATGTATTGGACCGTGCACTGGGTGCCATTTTGATATAATGGATAGATTCATGAGCCTACTTTGATCATATGCTGTCTTCTATCTTTATTCTAATGGTATGTGTTTGGAAACATGAATGAAAATCTTTAAAATTATGTTTTTTATAAAATAAATAAATATTTAATGTATTTTTTACAACCACCGAGTCATTGAAATCACGTTGTCCGAGTCGATACCGAGTCGGAGTCGGAGTTGGAGTCGACTCTCGGCCGAGTCGGAGTCGACTCTCGGCCGAGTTGGAGTTGACCCTCCGCCGAGTCGGAGTCGGAGTCAAAGTTTTAAAACATTGGATAAAATAGCCTATAATGCTACAATATTGAGGTCTGTGACGATGGTGCTTGCCCTCCTTTGTCTCCAAAGGTGAGACAAACCTCCTATAGGCCTTGGATCAACTGCCACACCATGTGGTAAATGTTAAGTCGAATGGGGCACATTGATCCAAGTGCATCATCTCATGAAAAATGTGGAGCAATAAGTAGACTACTGAGGGTGTTGAAGTTGCGCATGGCATGAAATGATGCTTTGCACATGATGAGAGTCCCATGGTTCTCAACACTTCCCCCGGGGTGTTAGTATGATCCTTTGGTGGACTTGGCCCCCAATTAAGTAGCCCAACCCATGATGAAACCACCTGTTAATTACATATAATGTTCAATATTTCATCCTTACCATCATGTACAATAATTTATTAGTGCATAAAAGTGCACCAAGCTTGTTAATCAAGGGCACATTGAGACTTCATATGGGCTTCCCTTCTAAATTTGGGGCTTTGATCTCGTAATGGTGTTACCTCCCTAGGTAGGATTGGTTAATAAACGACCCTATTAGGTGTTCGTAACCCCTAAGGGGAAAGACAAGCCCTTGGTACCTTTAATTGATAGGTGGCATATCAATGATGATGAAATGGATGGGTTCAGAGGGGTCTCAAGGCCAAATTCCATGGATACAAGGATATCAATAATGAGGGATGTCCACATATTGGGTATATAGATGGAGGGAACAATTTTGGATACATGAGTTATCTCGGCCTTTGTTTTTCCACCCCTCTTTATTTTCCTTTTTCCTTTTCTTGATTTTTTTTTGTATTATTGCTCAGGGATCCAGGAAATTAGAGCATGCTGTGAATGATATAAAGTAGTTTTTACCCCCTTAAGGTGGGTTTTTTCATCGCCCACTAGGGGTTGGAACATGCATGTATTCCTTGATGATGTGGGAGCACTCATGGGGCCCTAGGAATCGAGGTGATGGCCATGATAAGGTGTAGAGCTCAAGTTTTGGCTTTTTCCCATGTGTTAATAATGTCTCGACCATTGTTTGCATTTCATAATATACTTTTCTTTTGTTTCTTGGTTGTGACCATGATATGCCTTTAACTTTCTTTCAGTTGCATCAACCTTTGGGGCACCATTTCCATGCCCGACCCATATATGTAGATAAGGGAAGGGGGTTGTGCCAGTGCCTTGTGGACCTAGAGAAGGAAAATGATGAAATAGGGCCTGTAAAGTGCAGAGAGGAATGAAAAATGTAGAATGGGAAAATAGGACCACGCTACCAAAATCGGGGTTTCCCAATTTGTGCCCTTCCTAAAGCCGTAGGACAATAGGGGAGATCCAACGAGACTAGGATTGAGGATTAACCCCCCATTTAAGGTGAGGGAACAAAACCACAATCAAAGCACTTTCTTCTTCCAAGTTACCTAATAATCCATGCCCAAGATGCCCAAGTAAAACAAGCAAAAGCACTCGACTACACAATGAAAAACATACCTTTTGGGTTGGATTGCCCACCTTCTAACATATGCTCCTGATGGATGGGCGAGGGGACATGTGACTGATGCGGGGAGCGGAGATCAAATGGAACAAAATATCGGCTACATTGGTGGCTGTCAGGGGCTGTTGGCTACCTAATGAAGAGATAACTAGGAGAAAAATTCTCCTATGGGGTCACTCACCTTTGTTGGGTAACATTTGGCTCCAACTAGGACATGAGCTCACTGCAGATTGCACGATCTATGTACTCGAACGGGGAGGTCATGAGAACACCCATAATCATATGGGATTGTAGACCTATATCTTGCACATAATAAACAATGTTGGAAGCATGTGTCATGGGCATACTTTTATTGCCCATGTTTTCATCAAATAATAAAACCATTTAGAAAAGAAAATCTATTCTATGATGCAAATCTATTCTAAATGCACCTACTCTTGCATGAGAACATGATATGACAATGTGAGCTATGCAAACATGACATGCAATGCATCTACACTACCATGCAATGCTAGCATTGCATGAGATAAATCCAAGAGCACATATAACAATAATCATATGCAAGATCACAAGGGTGGGAGTTGGGAAAATAAGACGACCCTATTTTATGAAAAAAAACCATGGATGCAAGGGAAAAAGGAGAATCATGCATGCACCATCATTGCATGAGATAAATCCAAGAGCACATATAACAATAATCATATGCAAGATCACAAGGGTGGGAGGTGGGAAAATAAGGTGACCCTATTTTATGAAAAAACCCATGGATGTAAAGGAAAAAGGAGAATCATGCATGCACCATCGGATCATTCTCTTTAGTTTGAATATAGAGAAGTGAATGATTAAGCTCAAGCACCCCTCAAAAACCTCCTTTATGATGAATCGCTTCATGGTGTCCTCAAGGACACGATAGAAGGGATGAGGGAATGGTTGGCATGGAGGATCACAACAACTAAGTTGTTCATTACAAGGATCATATTGAAAATATGCAACCAAGATAAGCTCATCGTTCACAAGATGAGGGTCCAAGGATGGCTAAAAAGTATCAAATATCACTTCTTCTTGATGACACGGAATATAAGGCAAGGCAATGTTCCTATTAGCATTATCATCGGTATCATAAATTGGATCCTTGTCGAAAGAATGGCCACTGGCATCCCATTTCCCTTCTTCTACATGTAAGAATTTGGAAATTTAAACTTTTAGGGGATCAATGGGATCAACCTTTTCAAGGTCTTCAAGAAGCACATATCATAAATAACATCCTTTGAAAAGGGAGGGGCTATTCTCAGCTTCATCTCCAAAGAGACATCTTCATTAGGATGCTTATCATGCTTCTTCTCAAAATCACCCTCAATATCTTCACTAATGCTTTCATCTTGATGATCTAGAAAAGACTTTTGCTCATGATGTTCTTCTTCAACTTCTTCACTATGGTAGAGGAGGCCCTCTTCTTGGAGAGCAACAATTAAATTTTGTGTAACATCCTCAACATGACTGATCGGTCCCCAATACTTAAGGAATTCTTTAGCGAGAACCCTAATGGAAGGGATACTCTTTGATCTACATCGTTTAATCCAATTCCTTCGATCTTACCCAAGGGAATTAATGAAAAGCCACATGCGAGCTTCTTCATGAACCATGGTGATTTTAGAAGTGAACTTGAGGAACTTGACAACATGATCCATGACTGAAGAAGGATCTACATTGAATTTGGGGGTATTTTTCCTACAATTTGCATCCCATCAATTTGGATATCTAGTAATTTCCTTGACAACCAAAGCAGAGAATATCTTATGCAAACCCCAAGGAACCATTGCCTCGAGTCTCGCACAACATACAAACTAGGAGTCACGAGGGGGGATTTAAGATGCCTTGATAGATGCTTTCTCCACCCTACAAGCATTGAATTTGAGGTTCAATAAAGAACAAGGGCGTCATTCTTCCAATGGAGTTGCCAAAACACATATATCTTGTCGTTAGGGAAGAAGGTAAATGCTTCATAAAAGTAAAATCGCTTCCTCCCCAACAATGGTGCCAAAATGTTACCACAAAATTTGGCAGGCCTTGGAGAGGGCAACCCTCAAGAAAAGAGATAGACTAAGTGCTAACAATGGGACAATGTCCCATTGTCACCATAGCCAAGGTCGCCTATTCTTTACAAACTTTCATCGATGGAAGGAGTCTCGATATGATTATGATCACCTATAATAAATATTCTAGGGTTGAAGGTACAAGGCTTCAAAGAAGCAAATCACTCTCTAAGAAAATCCCTAAAAACAGGCATAAGACCTAGGGTTTTGAGGTTTTTTTTAATGGTATAGGTATTTGCAAGGTCAAGGCCCGAGAGAAAAGGCTTCTTATGATATACTTCAACAAGTACTAAGCTCATACAAGTTTACAACCTTAAAGGAAGTCCTCAAGTTGAGGGAGAAAAAACTAGGGTTTCCCTCTTGGAGTAACACTTAGGGCAAGAAATTTTATGGATGAAACATGAGTGGATGTCCTCCAAACATGGAGCATTGGTAGCCTATACCCTAAGCTTGATGTTTAGGCTCTCAAATTCCCGAAAAGTCTCCTCCCTAAAATTTCACTGCAAGCCCTAGATTTTTGCTCCAGCCTTAAAAGAACCAAATTTTAAGAGGAAAAATTATGGATCAAAAGTGGAGATGACCACCATGGACTTGGATTAGTGCCTTGTACTTTGGCCATATGGAGTCTTAGGATGTTCAAGATGAGCTAAATCGTCTCTAAGGAGGCTTAAAAATGATGCCCTAGGAACCACTTTTAAGTATTTATCCACTTCGTGTTGAGAAATCTAGGGCATCATGAATTAGGTGATTTCTCTTAATTAATAACTGCTCGTGAGTGCCTTTTACTTCATTAGCTTGGGATATTCTTTTTGCTTAAGTTATTAGTGTTCTTCTTCATCAAACAACTACCATTGCATGAACATAAATAGACAAGAGACACATGATGTAGGCTATCTACCGGAGCCAAAACCTTTCTCTTTGAGAGGAAAACCCACACAAATTCTTCTTGTAGAGATTCCAATTGATGACCAAGACCAAGACCTTTGACTTATTTGCCACTCCAAGACCAAGACACAAGTCCTCTTCCACCTTCTCGTTTACTCTCTTTCGGTTCCTTCTACTTTAGATTTCACACCACATGAGATCACTGTGGTCATGTGATGACACCGAAGTGAGGTCACTGTAATGGTATCAAATTTTGTGGTCACTGCAATTATCAAGGATTCTGAACCTCTCCTTCAACAGTAGCATCAAATCCTGAATTCACACCACTAAACCATAATCATTGTTCTTTGAGGTAGCATCGAGACCTTCTTCATGTAATAGCACCGATACCTTGTCACACACTTGTGACCTTCTTCTTGTGGTGGCACCGAATCCTTACTATGATATAGCATGGAGACAGTGAGGGGATGTCACTGTGGTATCACCGTAACTTTTGACTATGATATAGCATCGAAATTTCACATCTGAGATAGCATTAAACCAAAATTTGATAATATCAAAACTGAGCTTATCTTTATACCCTTATCCAAGCTCCTTGCCTCAACTGTCAACTAAACTTGTCTCTGTAGTAGATACCCAAATTGCAGAGGAGATTTGAATTGCATGATTGTGGAATAGGCCGAGATGCATATTTATAGTAGTTTGTCCATGTAATTAGCCGACATGATCATATGAAGAGTTGTGTCTCTAATTTAGGTGAGTCGACATGAGTTTTTGCATTTCATCTTAAAGCCGACTTGAAGAGGGATCCCTTGTGCTTGTCTTGGAGGGCGACTTTGACAAATCTATCGACTTATTCATTTGTAACATGCCCAAGAAAGGTCCTTCATACATGACATTGACTCATATTGACTTTATGACAAATCCTAATGACTCATAATGGGAGTCATACTAAAAATAAAATTCCTTGCTCATGAAACCCATGAGACAAGCATTACAATAATAATTTTGTGATTGTTTAGTGTTTGGAACTAATCGCACAGTAGCCATATTATGAATCACATGATGCCCTCCACAAAAATCTTCAAACAATAATAATTTTATTTTTCTTCTTTACGTCAATTACATAAAATCATAATTACACGTCATTATGAAGATCGAACCTAGTTACACTTTTTAACACTTCAAAGATAATGGAATTTCATAGAGAGTTCAAGAATTTTCGTTCTCTAGGAACATTCATTACATGCCATACATTGAATAACATATGCAATACTCAACTAGAAAGCCTTCCAAAATTGATTTTCAACAATTAGGGCACAATTAGCACATTCTAGAAGTAGCAATACATTAGACAAATTCAAGAGAAAATTTCCATCAACATTAAGCACTTACAAGATGACATGCAATATGTCCATCCAAGGTCCAAGAAATAGCTCAAAAGAAGAAATGTGAATTAGCTCCAAATGTCAAAATGCATTCCAAAAGATTCTCCAATAGCCAAAGAAACAAGTGTGAATTCTTCTCAAGAGATCCAATCCAAGTGTGATGATGATGATTAGCTCAAATGAGCTCTCATTTATTTATACATGATCTATCAAATCTAATTTTAGCCTAGAAGCCCCTCAACATTATAAAAATGGGCAAGATACATCCCTTGGCCACAAGTCGACCAAGTAGGTTTACAAAAATATGGATTAGCCATCCAAATGTATCTGAAATGATGATGTCATGCACATATAGGGTTGTTGGGAGGCAACATTGCCAAAATGTGAGAGAGGGCTCCATAAATCTCAAACTAGGGGATGGCCCCCAATTCTCTAAGTAAGTAATCACGTGGGCCCCTATTTTGTGTTTGGGGCATAAAAACTGGTCTCATGGTCTCTTGATGATAGAGTAGCTTACAATGCTCCAATACTGAGGGCTATGACGATGATGCTTGCCCTCTCATGTCTCCAAATGTGAGACAAACTTCATTGGGGCCTTGGATCAACTGCCACACCACGTGGTAAATGCTAAGCCGACTGCGGCACATTGGTCCAAGTGCATCATCTCATGAATAATGTGGGGCAATGAGCAGACTGTTGAGGGTGTTGAAGGTGCCCATGGCATGAAATGATGCTTTTCACATGATGGGAGTCCCAAGACTCTCAATGCTTCACTCAGGGGTGTCAATATGATCCTCTAGTGGACTTAGGCCCCAATTAAGTAGCCCAACCCATAATGAAACCACCTACTAATCACACATAATGTCTAGTACTACATCCTCACCATCAGATACAATAATTCATTAGTGCATCTAAGTGGAGCAAGCTTGTTAATCAAGGGCACATTGAGACTTCGTATGGGGTTTCCCTTCCAATTTTGGGGATTTGATCTCACAATAGTGTTACCTCCCTAGGTAGAAGTGGTTAATAAATGACGCTTTCTCAATCCCTAAAGGGAAAGAGGTCCTTGGTACATCTTTTAATTGATAGGTGGCATATGAATGATGATGAAATGGATGGGGTCACACAGGTCTCAAGGGTAAATGCCACGGGTACAAGGATAGCAATAATGAGGGTTGTCCACATATTAGGTATATAGAAGTAGGAGGGAGCAATCGTGGATACATGAGTTACTCCAAACTTTGTTTTTCTACCTCTCTTTATTTTCCTTTTGCCTTGATTTTTTATTGTATTAATGTTCGGGGCTTCAGGAAATTAGAGCATGTTGTGAATGATATAAAACAATTATCACCCCCTTAAGGTGGGTTAGTTCATTTCCCATGTTAGTTTTTGGTAGCATCGGTTGTGCTCTAGCCATGAAAATTGGTGGAGAGGCTAAGGCACACGAGTTCTAAAGAACCCAGAAACTGTTTCGTGAAATTCCACCTAGATTGTATTTTATTAAAATAATTAATGTTTTTAATGGAGTTCCTAAGTCTAAACTTAGGAAAATTAAAGTATTAATGGGTATTAATCAAAATATGGGTGAGAATGATGTAGAAGGCGGATCAAGTCATGTTTTAATCTTAGTTATTGATTAGACACTTAATCTCGACTGTTGAAGTCTCAACGGGAAAAGTATAAGAAGGAGGCTTGGGGTTCATTTAGAAACACATGGAGAGAATAGATTGATTTGGAGTTCGATTTTTGAGGCTAGGAAGCTGAGAAATTCGAACTAAGTGATCAGTTGCAGTAGAGGGATAGGGATAGTTCAGGAGTATTGACAGAGAGGCGGAAAGAAGCTACTGGAGGCAGCACAATAGCTAAGAGGACTGACGTTTGGCCAATCTAGGCCCACACAAGCATGATGCAGAGCCATAAGGGCTAGCGTAGAAGCTGAAGCTGCCCTCACGCAGAAAGCTGGAACTGTCAAAACAGTCAGGAAGGTTGACATAGTGGGCAGAAAAGATAACGCAGAGCTGGCGCAGAGCTTGTAAGGCTAACGCAGGGCCAACACAGAAATAGTCGGGGTTAGCTAGTTTTGCTACCGAATCAGCTAGAATCTGCCAAGTGAAGTGAGGTAAAACTCACTCAGTTTTTCTGCCATTGTATTTCTCTGTCACTGGTTTGTCGGGAGGGCTACCAACATTTGTATTCAGAATTACTACTTAATAATAGAAAACCCTCAGAGCTGCTGCACCAGTTTTCCGGTATTGGGTTTTTCTAAGGATTGTTTTTTCCAAAAATAACTGTGTCCTATGTATCTTGTTCTTTGCTCAGTTTTTTGTTTCATGTAATCAAATTTAAAGAAGTTTAGGCTGTAGAAGTAATTTACTTCAGTGTTCAAAAAATAGCTTGAAATGTATATTGAAATCATGTAGAAGTAAATTTAGTTTTGCTGCAGTAGGGGTTCCTTGAGGATTACGAATTTTCACATGGTATCAGAGGATTGATTTTGAAATAGGAAGAGCATATCCAATGCTGAGCAGAGAGGCCAATTGCTGCATTTGCCAGCAATTCGAATCCCCTTGAAAGGATTGCGCAATCCTTGCTGGGAAGCAGAGATTCCGAGGAAATCTCTTTCTAAGAGAGTCACCAGATAGGATGATTTCCAGCTTGTGAGTTTGCAGAGGTAGAGGGAGTGACGCAGTGCTTGAAGGGCACAATTTTTTATGAGGCAAAAATTTGTCAGAAAAGAGTGAAGACACATAGAAGGGGAATTTTCTCCTCAGACAACTTTTTGCCAAAAAGTTTGAATTTCTCACTTGCTGGGCCGCTGAGCAGTGTTGAGCAGTGACTAGAGGAGTCAGTTTGACAGTTGGGTGAGATGGCATCACATGGGCTCAGAGATTAGGATAGGTTGAAAGGTGCTTCCAACTATGTCATGTGGAAGACCAAGATCTTAGCGGTTTTGGAGGAGTACAATCTCGAAGCCTACATCAAGAGTGTTGTGGTTGTTCCTGTTGACAATGATCAGAATAAGAAGTACAAGGCCAAGCAAGGGGAGGCGAAGAGGTTCATACTCGATGGAGTTCGAGATCATGTGGTCTCACACTTGCAAGGCAAAGATATAGCGTGAGAGATGTGGGAAGCTTTGTCTTCACACTGTATGAAGGTTCTTCCGAACAACGAAAGATGTACCTAGAACAAAAGTTGCAACGGACATTGATGTAGAAGGGACAAGGAGTTAACTCCTATCTTCAATGCCTTAAGGACACTAGAGACCAACTTGCTGCAGTGGGGTCTACTCAGTCTACGACGATGGTAAGGATAACCCTGAATGGAGTTTCAGATGAATGGCAAGTCTTCGTCCAAAGTATATTGGGCAGGGAAAGACTACCTTCATGGGAGGAGATGTGGGCAACCCTTCAACAGGAGGAATTAAGGAGGGACCTAGTAAAGGTCAACCTCAATGACAGCAATGGGAGTGGTACGAAGAGCAAGGAGGAGGAGGAGAATGCAGCTCTAGCATCAAAGGGACAACAAAAGCAGAAGCGAAAGAAGGACATTTCGAAGGTGAAATGTTTTAGATGTGGTGAGATGGGCCACTTTGCATCCCATTGTCCTTTGAAGCAAAAGGATAAGGATGAGAAACATGATCCTAAGGCTGCTCCAACAAAAATTGACGAAGATGAGTTTTCCATGCATCTCTAGGAGGGAAATGGGGCGATATTGAGTTGTAGTCGGGAGGACTACATGTAGGTAGGATCCTTGAGGAGTCCACCTCTTGGGTCAATTCCTTGCTACAGGAGCTCGAGATTCAACAGTAGCAAGATGGACTTAGTGTCAGATGATGCAGTGGATTGTTTGGAGAGACAGATGCAGTAGGCGAAGACCAGAGACTGGTCAACACAAAGCAAGGTTGGCAGCAATGTAGATGGCACAATGTAGAAGTCAGTAGCAACAAAAAAGATTTAAAGGGTCAGAGACTAGAGCAGTCAGATTCCAACATTCAAGGTATTATGCTGAACACAGTTAAGTTCAGTTAATTTTGGATGTTTTTCAGTTTCTTCTCTCAACAACTGAGTTGCAGTACGAATCCAGGTTTAGTAGTGGCAATGCTAGCAGCATAGAAGATGCAACATTTGAGAGGGAGCTGTAGTATAGATGCAACAGTGGCAGTGGTAGTGTCATAGGCAACAATATAGTAGCAGCAGCAACACAGTGTTGGTGGCAGCAACAGTGCAAAAAGGAGGTGCTTCAGAGATAGAGCAACATCAAGTTGGACATTGTTGCTAGAGCACTTTCCTCGCTAAGAGGGAGTGTTAGTTTTTGGTAGCATTGGTTGTGCTCTAGCCATGAAAATTGATGGAGAGGCTAAGGCACATGAGTTCTAAAGAACCCATAAATTGTTTGGTGAAATTCCACCCAGATTGTATTTTATTAAAATAATTAATATTTTTAATGGAGTTCCTAAGTCTAAACTTAGGAAAATTAAAGTATTAATGAGTATTAATCAAAATATGGGTGAGAATGATCTAGAAGGTGGATCAAGTCATGTTTTAATCTTAGCAGTTGATTAGAGACTTAATCTCGGTTGTTGAAGTCTCAACGAGAAGAGTATAAGAAGGAGGCTTGGGGTTCATTTAATAACACATTGAGAGAATAGATTGATCTGGAGTTCAATTTTTGGGGCTAGGAAGCTGAGAAATCCATATTGAGTGATCAGTTGCAGCAGAAGGCAGGGATAGTTGGGGAGTACTGACAGAGAAGCGGAGAGAAACTACTGGAGGCAGCACAACAACTAAGAGGACTGATGCTGGGCCAATATGGGCCCACGCAGGCCTGGCGCAGAGCCAAAAGGGCCAATGCAAATGCTGAAGTTGCCCTCACAGAGAAGTATGGAATTGTCGGAACAACCGGGAAGGTTGACGTAGTGGGCAGAAGAGACAACGTAGAGATGACGCAGGGCCTATGCAGGGCCAACGCAGAAATAACCGGGGTTAGCCAGTTTTGCTGCCAGATCAGCCGAAATTTGCCAGGTGAAGTGAGGTAAAACTCACTCAGTTTTTCCGCCATTTTATTTCTCTGTCACTGGTTGGCTGGGAGGGCTACCAACATTTGTATCCAAGATTACTGCTTAATAATAGAAAACCCTTAGAGCTGCTGCACCGGTTTTCCCGCATTGGGTTTTGCCGAGGACTATTTTGTCCAAAAATCACTGTCATATGTATCTTGTCCTTTGCTCAGTTTTTTGTTTCATGTAATCAATTTTAAAGAAGTGTAGGTTGCAGAAGTAATTTACTTAAGTATTCAGAAAATAACTTGATAATGTATATTAAATCAAGTAGGAGAAGTAAATTCAACTTTGTTGCAGTAGGGTTTCCTTAAGGATTAGGAATTTTCACAACCCACTAGGGGTTGGGACATGCATGGGTTCCTTGATGATGTGGGGGCACTCATGGGGCCCTAAAAATCAAGGTGATGGCCATGATAAGGGGTAGATCTCATGTGTTGACTTTTGCCCACGTGCTAATTAATGTCCCAACCATCTTTTGCATTTTATAATATTTTTTTCTTCTATTTCTTGCTTGTGGCCATGATATGCCTTTAACTTTATTTTAGCTACATCAACCTCCAAGGCAACATTTCTAGGCCAGAGCCTAATAAGCCAAGGGAAGGGGGTTGTGCCAATGCCTTGTGGACCCCGTGGTCATGTGGAGGGCAGTGAAAAATGTGGAATCGGAAAATGAGACCATGCTACCAAAATCAGGGTTTCCCAAGTAGTGCCCTTCGTAAAGCCATAAGCCAATAGGGGAGATCCCGTGGCACTAGGATTGGGGATTAACCCCCCATTTAAGGTGAGGGAACAAAACCACGGTCAAAGCTCTTCCTTCTTCCAAGTCACCCAATAATCCATGCCCAAAATGCTAAAGGAAAACAAATAAAAGCACCTAATTGCACAATGAAAAACATACCTTTTGGGTTGGATTGCCCACCTTCTAACATATTCTCTTGACAAATGGGCGAGGGGAAATATGACTGATGTAGGGAGCAAAGATCAAATGACACAAAATATCGTCTACATCGGTGGCTATCAGGGCCTATTGGCTACCAGCTAAAGAGATAACTAGGAGAAAAGTTCTCCTATGGGGTCACCGACTTTTGGTGGGTAACATGGCCCATAATAACTTATTATGCGTATGTTGATACAATTTCTTGCTATTGTAGTCATGGATATGATTATCATACACCAGTGCCAATCTTTTCAGTTAGGCTCCAAAATATTGTTCATTTTGGAGAGATTTTCTGGAACAAGACTTTGAGGCTCTCTAATAGAAGCCTTGTCAAAAGAAAGGAAGGATTTATTTATCCTTAAGTTCCCTAATCTAGCCACATTCTATTCTTGTTAATCTACACAATGAGACATGACGCAAAAATTGGTAAAAAAGGCTTAGCCACCTTAACCATATATTTATCCAATGTTGTCAATATATAGTAGATGGACATCAGTGGATGGATGTCACCACCTTTAGATTTAGATAGGCTCTCACATTGACAACTCATCAATAGATAAGAATGGCATATCATGAAGACACATGGATAAAAACTCATAAAAGTGTGATCCAAGACTTTGCGATTGTATATGAACTCCCAAGCTAACAATCTGCTCCTCAATCATAAATCCAAATAATTATACTAGTACGGCAACAAGAACTAGTGCATATAATGGTATCATTCAAATCTTCAATCAAAAACTTATAAATTGAGCTTCGATAAAGATATGCTTGAAAAACTATCAAATTGGGAGTTTGAGAATCTAGAAAATCTCACAATGTTAATGTTTGAGTTCCAATATATGTAATTTGTCAACTAATGTGAACTCCAATATCCGATAAAAATGAATGACAAGAAATAGATCAAATTGAAGGCTAATCTTTCCTTGAAAATGCCTATCGACTGAATGAAATACCAAGAAAAACTAATAAGTCTAATGACCATCTAGGGGGATAAAATGTACATAGTATTGCTCTTAGAAAATGACACACAACTAATGTCAATCACTGTCTTACTCCCCCCTCCTAGCATGTTAGAAAGGAGTATCACTTCGGAGTCATGGATTGAATTTTCAATTGGAATTCAGCCCCAATCATGCCCAAAATGATCATCTATAACAATTGATTGAAAGCCAACTACTTTTGTAATCTTTCCATGCAATTATTTCTTTATCTGTGTCTCAACTTAACTGTAGGGGCATGCAAAATATTGAGTTCTAAATGCCATCACCAAGCACTGATCCAACCATAGAATTAATTTCTTTTTAGTTTTCTTCTTCTTTCAACATTTTTCTAAATGATGGTTTGTCTTCCTATAGTGAAGACATGGATGGAGATCAAAACACTATGCCAATGCTTGCACTAAGGAATTTTCTCAATGTGTTTCTCATTAATTTATTGACCATTTGAATCTTGTCACTTCAAATTTTTGGTAAGAAATCAAACACTCCCAAACTGAACTGGTTTGAAGTAATCTAGAGTATGAAAGACGATGTCTTTTTCATATCTTAAGCCATGTTGATCCTTGAATTGTAGTTCTTCCAAAAGTTTGATAATGTTTTCTTTGTAAGTTCAAAAGAAAAAAAAGTTCTCATTCACTTTTGTGCTTTTGGTATTGGAAGAAAATTCAAGTTCACATTCACTTGTATTGCATTTGGTATCAATTTTGTGTTTTTGTTTGTGATTCAACTAGTCTTGCCTTTATTAATTCACATTGATGAATGATTTAATCTCATTACCAATTTAGGAATCATATGTTGAAGAATGTAACTAGGTTCGGTCTTCATGTTTATATTTGAATCAAAGAATGAAAAATAAATTTTTATTATTATTACAATGACTTATTAAAGCATGGGTTTCATGTTTGGGTCATCATTTTATAGGTCAAAGTCTCCATTGTGGACTTCTAGGTTTTATATTGAGTCATTAGAGTCATTTTCCATTTAATGAGACCCTTCTTGGGCTTTTGTATCATGTAAAAAGAATTATTATTGAGTAAAAAATGTAATTTGTCATCTCCACACCAAGTCGGCCTACAAGAGGACAATTCGACCCACATAAGAGGCTATATATACAAGAGCAGTTTGATCTATTTGGACATCAACCCAACAAGTTCGATACACATCAAGGAAGTGCAAAAAAAGTGCAAAGTTCAAGGGGAAGAAGGAAGAAGTACAAGTTGAAGTTTCTGGGCTATCTCTCTCTTTCTCTCTTTTATGCGAAGTTACTGGGCTATTTGCTGGATCAAAGTTCTGCTCCTAGGAGGGTCGAAATTATGAAAGTGTTGGGTCGAAGATTCTGTCACTGGAAGGTCAAAATTTTGGATTGCTGGGTCAAAGTACTGTTGCTGCAAGGTCGAAGATCTAGATCGAAGTTTTTGGAAGGATGGGATAACTTGGTGGTTGGAGGAGGTCTGTGTTAGGTTGAAGAGTCTTGGATTATCTTGTATTAACTACTAAAGGAAGAAGTTTGACTGGGTTTTCCCCTAGATAAGGGTTTTGCCCTGACAGATTGCCTACATCTCGTGTCTCTTGTTCTTGTGATCTCCATACTCACATAATTTGGTAATTTCTTGATGAAAAATAATATAATAATGATATAAAAGAAGCCAATATAATTCACAAGTAATTATCAAGAAAGAGAAATCTAACCCTAATTCTTCTAACATTGATTTCTCAACATCATCAACTATATTTTTTGTTGCATTTGCATCAATCACTTCCATTAAGAGGTTGTCTATGTCACAAGTAACATTAACCATTTGCATCAACCATGTTTTCAATTTGCATTGTTAGCTTTCCTTTCTCCTTTTCAATTAATTTTAATTGAAGTGATTCAATCAGCTTATCCTTGTAATCAATTGCTTGTAAAAATGAAAATCAAATTACATAGATCATGTAAGGTGTCTCATAGTTCTTTAATTTCCTGATTGGCATTTTGGAAATTCTTTCCTCCTTTACCCATTTTAGAGTTGTAATTATCATTTTGGCTTGAACTTTCTCTCTTGTACTTGTTTTCTTTTATGTCATGTTTTCTTGCTTGTTAACCTTAGGTTGTCGAGTACTACCAACCATGCACCCAAAGTGAAAATAACCTCCTTATTTATTTCAGGTGGGTCTTTATGACAATTTTTATAGTTGAGTTTTGACTTTGAAAGAGTTTGCAACTCCAACCTTTGTACAATTCAATGATTCAATTCAAACAATTCATTGATTTGTTCAATTCAATTTGAAATGAATCAAAAGTTTTCGACAATGCTTCATGAACAAGTGTGTATATTGTAGACTGACAAGTTGTGAGTGTGATTTAAATGTGTCAAAACAAGACACAAAGTAGCCATCAAGCATCCAACAAATGATTTTTCACACACAATCACCAAGCGTACCTTAGATGCCATTGATCAAATTTTGAGCAGATCTAGGATAAATTTATCATAGTAAAAAAAAACAATAAGTTTATTAATTGATATGGTACATGGTGTCATCATAATAGTACTCATTACAAACTTCGACATATTAATGACAAGCCATCAACAATTTGAGCAAAAATGTGGTGGAGGCCAAAACAAATTACAAGCTTATGAGAAGACTAACAACCATATGATAGATTGAGTACACTACTTACCAAAACAATTTAATTTTACTCCATTGAAAAGATAGAATAGCATGGAATTAAAGTTCTTGCTTAAAAGAAGATTACCTTTGGTCTGTGTGTATCTTTACATGTGCATACGAAGATGTGTCAAGGTAGATATGAGCGATTGTCATGGCTCTTTTTTTGTCGCTTTGCACAGAACTGTGAAAATGTTTGCTCGATTGTCATGGCTATTTTGTTGTCTCTATGCACAGAGGTTTGAGAATGCCTGCTGTATTTTTTGGCATTTCAGGATTTTGTCCTTTACATAGAGCTATTTCTACTATTGCACGTGGGTGAATTCTTGACTACAAATTGTTGAGGAGGTCGAATCACTGGTGCATTGATCGATGTGGGAAGATTGTGAATGCTTGGTGAATCATTTGATTTTAGATGTGTGGGTGTGCAAGGTATCTTCCTGCATTACATAGGTCATGGGGCTCAGATCTAGCGTGTGTAGATCACTGGTTGTCTAGTTTGCTAGTTAGAACTTTGTGAACAGGTTGATGGAGTACACTCTTGTTGTACCTTTACTGATCTGTTGGGTAGATTGTGAAATTTGTCATAAGCTGCAACATAACTACATGATCATGGTTCTTCTAGCAACTCTTTCTTTCCCATTGACTATGAGGTCTACGCTTTCTTCTTTTCACTTGTGTGGATTCTCAATCTACCCAAGCACAGATTCTGGGTTCATTCCCACAAGCTACACCAATTCCATTCATATCTAACTTAGACATCAATATGAGGAGAACAATCCTTAGATCATATTTTTTTATATCATGGACTAGACAAATCTGGTGAACAAAAACCTCAAATTTTCAAATTGTGATAATGATCTAATGCAATTCACAATCAAGAATTAAAGTGTAACAATGTAAGACTAAATGCGTAGCATAGGAAATGTAGATGAATTTTGCATTGACTTTATTCTAAAAATTTCATAGTGCAAATATATATTTGGAAAAATTAATGATTAATGGTTTACAATACACATTTATAAGAGATAAAAACAACTGGGATCTAAAATGGTTCAAACTTGCAAATCAAATTGCCAGAAAATGATGATAAATAACATAGTTACACTAGTTCAAACTTGCAAATCAAATTGCTAGAAAATGATGATAAATAATATACCTATTGTATGTTAATGCTAATCTTAAACAAAACGTTTCTAGATTGATTTTATCCATTAGCCCATCAAAATATTATTTTGTGAGATTGTTGGATCCTCTTCTAGAATCACGATGAAGAATATCATTATGGGGAAATCGCTTTTATCAATATTGTCCACAGAATAAAATGTCCATGTTGCAAAAATAAAAGCAACTAACCTTCTCTTGCTCTATGCCCTTCTTAGCATCTTAATTTCAATGGCCTCCCAGGGATCACTACCATGAAAGAATCACAACACCCCATCTTCCTTTTATGTGCACTTGTGCATCTCTTGTGTATCATGTTAGCTCCCAAACCCTCGACTTACGTGGCAAAGTCTTGGCGACAAGTAAAAACTCAGGGGAAAATATATAAAAGCTACCCATTATCATCTCGATAACTCTTTCACTCTCTTCAATTTGATGCTCCTTTAGCAAAAGGGGGAATCTATAAAGGTAACTAAGTCTAGAGGATGATAATCATTTGGAAAAATTTATTAGCCTTAGGGAAAATCTAGTTTATGATATTTTGAACAATAAATTCCAATTTAATAAAAAAAAACTAGATGATGAAATTTTATGTTTTAGGGGTGATTGTAAGGAAAGATTAGTGCATGAATCCAAGTGAAGCATATGGGGTCAAGTGGAAAAACTAAGGTGGATTTTTTTGGGTGAGTAATTAGGGCAACCAAAGCTGTAAAACACATGCTACAACTAGCCTAATGTTTGTATTAATTAATACAAACAATTTACTTGAAAGAGCTCTATAGGATATTTACCTTCAGACTTGTTTACTAGGATGTGTTTTACTATGAAGTATGATTCGACAACTCCTCTAAAAGAAGATAAATGCAACAATGACATATTCATACTAAAACATCAAAGAGATTAGATAGGAAATAGAGTAACCATTCACAAATAGCCCTTGAAATAAATTCTTTGCAAGTAATTTTCCAGCATCAAAATGTGGCCATGAGAAGTTCCAAACATATGCCTCACATTTATACAATGAACTCTCAACTTTCTAATATTTTTCAATAGATATCTAACAAAAATCTCTCAAAGTTTACCATACTTTCAATGCCAAAAAAGTTGGAGGGGACCTCTTTATATGGATATAGTGTTCACATAAAATAATAATATACCAATTGTAGATTCAAAATCCTTCCTAGGAAATCATAAAGGATTCAATATCTCTTAACGTACTCATGTTCACAAGTCAAATAATTCTTAATAAAATAAAATATTTGTGGTAGCTACACCTCATGTCTTCTCTATAAGTAAGACACCTCCTAGGTCCAAGGGATAAAAGTATAAAAGTAGCATCCCAAACAACCACATGTAGCATCTCTAGGTCAAATATACCACCAAAAGGCATGAATATATCTGCCAAAGAAGATCAAAAGGTGAGATGCTCCAACTCATCAAGTGGCCAATGTCTTTAAGAGACCAAACAAATGCCCCAAGCCATGGAATGGGCTAGGATGTCATTTCCAAAGGCTCTCATAGCTCATCCTTCAAGGTATTGAAGATGGTAACTCAAATTCCAGTGGCTAGATCCATTAAATAAGGAGTCATTCCACCATGTACTTGTTGAAGAAAGTGTAACTAGGTTCGGTCTTCATAAATGTATTTTTGATATTTGTATTTATACAAGAAAAGAAATAGTATTTTTTTTTTATATATATATTTTTTTTATATTTATCAATGAGTTTTTTACTCATTGAAAATAGGACGAACAACATTTCAAAATGCTATACGTAAGTCAAAGATCAAAAGAAAATGTTGAAGGCCCTTAAGGGTGTGTTACGCTATGTATACATTTGTATAAGAGTCAAAGATATCCCTCCAAGCAAATTCACAAGTCCTCCATACAATGACATCACCAAAAGAAGTAAAAACGAAGTGGAAAAGTCAAGTTGGCCTAAAGGAGGGGTTTAACCTCTATATATAGAGGTTGTCCACTCCTCCAACAAGCAATCAAGCCTCTGAAATTAGCGAGATAAGAAGCCAAGAAAAGGGTGAATAAAGACAAGCATAAGGAGCCTCTAGTGCAATGAAGGAGGAGACAAAACCGAAGTGTAAAGGGTTGTTCTAAGGGTAGATTACAGTCACACATGCGAGGAAAGGAGGGTTGTCTGCAATGACTATAACAACAATATCACAATTGCATATTTATCTTTTTTTGGGCTAGAAACTTAGGCCTATAAGGCCTCCCACTAGAGTGAAGAAGAGGCTCTCCCAAGCAAAGGAAAATGGAGTCAAAGATACAAGGAAACCTCCCACACGTGCGAGAAACTAGGCTGCAGTGTTGTCATATCAAGTCTGCAACTACACATCAAGAAGAAGCTAGATTGGACAAGAGAAGGAATATGTCTTCATAAGTGAAGGATCTCATTAAGTATCAAAGATAAGTATCTCTTCTAGAGCTCACATAAACAAGGTCTATCACCAATTTCCAAAGGAAAAAAGAGGATGAAGTGTCGGGGAACAAAGTGTCGTAAGAAGGAGGACGAAGTGTTGGGAAACAAAGTGCCAGATGAAGGAAGGACTTGACTTGTGCTTGGAGTGTTGATTTTTGTGTAGCTTGGGAGGTACTCCAAGCCCTGGTGATCAAGGGTTAGAGGTCAAAGCGCCACAAATGGACTTGTGGGCTTGATATCCAAGCTTGGGACTTTTGCACCCATCGTGATTTGGGCCAAAACCGAGATGAAGACACAACATGTGATGGATGGCGATGATAGTTCTCGGTGGTATGATTCCAACCCATTGAGAATAGTTCAAATCCGAGTTGTCATTAGAGAGAAAAGAAATTTTGAAGTTGACTATGTATTTTTTGGTTGGTTAGGTCAGTTTGGTGTAAAAAGGTGCCAAAAGATGGGTCTCTTCATGTGATTTGTATTGATTTTGGGTAGAATCGGATGTGATCTAGCCATGAAATTTGGTGGAGAGGCTAAGGCACATGAGATATCCAGGACCCACAAATTGTTTGGAGAAATTCCACCCGGATGAAGAGATATTCAAATAATTCATATTTTTAATAAGTTCCTAAGTCTAAACTTAGGAAAATTAAAATATTAATGTGTATTAATATAATATGGGTGAGAAAGTTCTAAGAGACGAGGATCAAGCCAATTCTAGTCTTAACTGTTGATTAGGGATTTAATCTCAGCTGTTGAATCGTCAACATGAAAAGTATAAGAGGAGGCTTGAGGGTCAGTTGGAGACACACCAAGAAAGATCAAGAATTCGATTTTTTGGGATGAAGTTTGTCGAGGAAATAGAGTGAGTGATCAGTTGCAGTGAGGGGCAGTTCAACAAGGGATTTTGATCCAACGCTGAAGAATACATATTAGAGAGTTAACATAGTGTCGGAAGAGGCAACACAGAGCCTAGGAGGGCTAACGTAGAAGCAACAAGGGTTGATGTAGAGGCTAAGGAGGCCAGCATAGAGGACGTAGAGGGCCAAAGAAGTTGACACAGAGAGCTTCAGAGGTTACGCTCAGGTGATTTAGTGGGATAGACTGAGAGCTGATTGGCTAACACAAAGCTAGAGAGGGTGACACAGTTCTAGAAAGGGTGACGTAGTTCCAGAGGAGTGCGTGGAGCAGCGTTTGCTATCCAGCACAAGGAACGACTAGAGTTACTGTGGGATTGTTCATCCGGTTGTTGATTAGCCGGAATATCTATCTACAGATAAAGGTATTGCTGCCAAGGATATTCTCTGAAGGGTAAGCCATTTCTGGCACCCTAGTTATATTCAGAAATATGCTTAATAATAAAACCCCATATATGCTGCATCGGTTTTCCGAATTAGGTTTTTCCGCAGACGATTGTCCAAAAATAACGATGTCCCTTGTGTTGTCTCAGTTTATTTCAGTTGTTGATCTCTATATTTGTGAAGGCCACAATTGTGCTTACTTCGATGTTTATGTTATTACATAACTAGTTAATGTAAAGAACAAGTAGGAGATACTAAACTAGATATTGCAATAGGGGTTTCTGATGTGTTAGATTAAGAAATTTTCACATGGTATCAGAGGGAGGTTGCAGATCATAGGAGGACTGAAGACACCAGTAGAAGAAATATGAAAATTTGCAACATAAGCAACTATCCCGAGAGACATCGTTGTTCCAGAGTTGAAGTGACGAGAGAAGAAGTGACACAGTGCTTAGAGGGTGACGCAGAGGCTCACACAAAGCCTACATCAGCATTTCGAGCCAAGTGAAGGGCCAACGCAGAGGTAGAACAAGCTCACGTAGAACCATGTCATCCTTCTTAGCCAAGAAGGAGTGACGTAGTTGGCCGGGAGGAGTAGTGTCAACCTACCTCTGGATTGCGCAGACCCTGAAGGGCTCAGATTCTTCAGTTGCCGAGGCTAAGGGAGTTGTGCAGATTGTGATTTGAGGAGCTAGTGGGACGTTGTTTCTATCAGTGCAGAACAATGTCTAAGGAGACGAAACCAAGGTAGAGGGAAGCACTACCTCGACGAATTTCTAGCCAAGAAATCCAGATCTGAGTTGCAGCTGCAAAGGAGGATTGGAGAGGAGTGATTCGACAGTTGGCAAGAGAATTTCCAAGAGGGAAATCAAGACTCAGAGGGAGTCTAGCAGAGAAGAGCAGAGATGGCAATGAACAGATTGAGGGATTAGGACAGATTGGATGGGGCTTTGTTATAGACATATTTGGGCACATCAACCCCAACTCATATGTCGATGTTATTAGGGTCTATCAACCCCTAATATAGTTGTTTTATGCCCTAAAGAAACTAAGTCCTCTGAGTGCTTCATTCCCTGAAAGTTTCATCACAAAATTCATCCAAAAAGTGACTAAAAGGGATCATTGTAGAAAGCCGTGTGTTAGGGTGCTATGCATAGTAGGTGCCACACTGCCCAAGTGCTATGCATCACAGTTTGGCCCTCTTTAGGGTGTGATGGTTGAGCTTAGACAAAATTCCGGGAGAGTTTAAAGAATCAGTTACTCATGGAAACCTCTAGAAGATTCTCCTGTGCCACCTGCCCCTCTGAGTTCGCCCAAGGATGACTAAAGGAACTAGGAAACATCCACCTATTCCCCTCTTTCATGGAACCAATTCCTAAAAATAGAAAGGCATTCATCATCATCATGATGAATCAACCTCCTTCACTCATCTATAAATGGATCCCTCATCCAAGAGATCTAGAGGCTGAAGATTTCTGAGTGATAAGGAAGTGCTGATGGTTTTAGTATTGAGGCAAAGTATTGTTGTAATGTTGAAATTTCTTGTTGCTCATGAGGTTTGAAGCTGGGAGGATGGCGCTGGATCAGACTTATGGGTTGTAATCCTCCTTTCTATCAATAAAGCTTTTCAAAACTTTTCCCCTATGATTGTGTAATATTTCAATGCAATTATATGCTTATCATACTTCCGATTCTATGATGTTTATGAATTATGGATCATTATGCTTTGACGGGTCTATGTTTCTGTAACTGCGCAGGTGCTCTCCAAGTGTGTTAAGTACGGGGAGGAGTAACGAGATTGGCCAAAGGAGAGAGAGATCAAGCAAGGAATCTAGCGGAAGTTACAGATTGGTCCTTTATAATCTTTCTCTTATATGTCGTTCATAGGAAAAATAGTGAATTGTTTTAACTGTTGTTTCTAGGTTAGCTACCAAACCTAGAACATTAGCATTTCTTAGAAATACTAATTTTCCTGGAAACAGGCTTCCAATTTTTCCATCTGGAAAGCCAGGATCCTGGAAATCCTGGATAGACATCGCATCAAGGACTATGCCTTGAAAGTAATGGCTATCCCAATTGACCCAGCTGAGAATGAAAAGTATGAGGAGGCCCAGGAAAGGGCAAAGTGCATGATCTTAGATGGGGTCAAAGATCATGTCATACCACATATTGCTGAGAAGAATACAACAAAGTAGATGTGGGACACCCTGACCTCCTTATACCAGGGATCTTTCGTGCAACGAAAAATGTTATTAGAGAATAAACTGAGGTCATATTAGATGCAGAAGGGAGAAGAGATAGATCCCTTCATTCTCAGGTTGCAGGGGATTCATGACGAGCTTACTTCTGTATGGTCTACTCCAGATTTAGAGTTCTTAGTCAGGATTGCCTTGAATGTAGTCTCCAAGGAGTGGGAGACATTTGTCCAAGGTATTTTGGGTAGAGCGACTCTCCCCAATTGGAGGAGATGTGGGAAGCTCTTCGACAGGAAGAGATTAGGAGATTGACCAAGACGAGAAGTAGCAACAAGGGAATTCGAAGAAAGAAGGAGGAGGAGGATGATGCAGCTCTTGCATTTGCGGGACAATAGGGACTACAAAAGAGGAAGAAGAAAGACATCTCCAAGGTCAAGTGCTTCAACTATGCAGAGCTGGGACAGTATGCCTCTCAATGCCCCAGGAAGAAAGGCAAGGGAGAAGCTTCCGACTCTAAGGCAACTCTAGCAAAGGCAGAGAAGGATGTCGAGATTGATGACAATTATGCCATGAGTGCTCATGCATCTCTAGAGAAGAGGTGGGGAGACATAAAGTTGTAGTCGAGAGGACTACATGTGGGGGAAAGATCCTTGAGGTGCCCAAACTCTTGGATCACATACGACTATGGGAGCCCTTAACGACAGTAGCATGATGATAGGTGTCGGGTGGAGCAAGGTGTGATGGAGTGGCAAGGCAGTGCTAGAGTGTAGAAGTTTGTAGCAGCGCAGTGGAGGTTGAAGCAGTGTGAGAGGCACAAAGGTGTTTGCAGCAACATAGTGGTAGCAGAGGGAGCATAGGATAGCAACTGAGGTAGCTTCAACATCACGAGGCTTCCAGATTGACTAGGATGTCAGTGATTGGGTGAAGTCATTTACTTGCTTCTCAGTAACTAAGTTGCAGTGCAACAATTAGCAGTGGCAGTGCTATGGGCGACATGGGCAACATTTTGAGAGGGAGATGCAATACAAATGTAGTAGTGGCAGTGGCAGTGTCATGGGCAGTAGTACAAGAAGCAACAATGCAGTGGATGTGTGGCAGCAGGCCAAGCATCATCACAGAGGACCAATGCAGAAGTCGGTGTGATGCTTCTATGGTGAAGCATTACTAGAGCACATTCCTCGCTAAGAGGGAGTGTTGATTTTGGGTAGCATCATATGTGCTCTAGCCATGAAATTTGGTGGAGAGGTTAAGGCACATGAGATCTCGAAGACCCAAAAATTGTTTGGAGAAATTCCACCCGGATGAAGAGATACTAAAATAATTAATATTTTTAATGAGTTCCTAGGTCTAAACTTAGGAAAATTAAAATATTAATGTGTATTAAGATGATATGGGTGAGAAAGTTCTAAGAGACAAGGATCAAGCCAGTTCTAATCTTAGCCTTTGATTAGGGACTTAATCTCAGTCGTTGAATCGTCAACAGGAAAAGTATAAGAGGAGGCTTGAGGGTTAGTTGGAGACACACCAACAGAGATCAAGAATTCGATTTTCTGGGGCAAGGTTTACTGAGGAAATCAAGTCACTGATCAGTTGCAGCGAGGGGTAGTTCATCAAGGGATTTTGATCCAAGGTTGAAGAATACATATCTGAGAGGCAACATAGTGCCAGAAGAGGCAGCGCAAAGCCTAGGAGGGCTGACTCGGAGGCAGCAAGGGTTGACACAAAGGCTAAGGAGGCCAGTGCAGAGGACACAAAGAGCCAAAGAAGCTGACACAAAGGCTGTAGTGGCTGACGCAGAAGACACAGAGAGATTCAGAGGTTGCGATGAGGTGATTCAGTGGGACAGACTGAGAGTTGATTGGCTGACGAATAGCTAGAGAGGGTGACGCAATTCTAGAGAGGGTGACACAGTTCCAGAGGAGCGCGTAGAACAACTTTTGATGTCCAGCACAAGGAACATCTAGAGTCACTGTGGGATTGTTCATCTGGTTGCGATTAGCTAGAATATCTGTCTTCAGATGGAGGTATTGCTGCTGCAGATATTCTCTGAAGGGTGAGCCATTTCTGGCACCCTAGTTGTATTCAGAGATCTATCTAACAATAAAACCCTCATATATGTAGCACTGATTTTCCAGAGTTGGGTTTTTCTGAGGACGATTGTTCAAAAATAATAGTGTCCCTTGTGTTGTCTCAGTTTATTTCAATTATTGATTTGTATATTTGTGAAGCCTGCAATTGTGTTTACTTTGATGTTTATGTTATTAAATAACTTGTTAATGTAAGGAACAAGTAGGAGATAGTAAAGCAGATATTGCAATAGGGGTTTTTGATGTGTTAGATTTAGAAATTTTCACAATTCATTTGAGATCTTAAAGGATATAAATAAAGGACGTTTTGATGTCATTTGATTATCCAAAGAGTGGGCAATACATCTAAAGGAAGCTCTAATATTTTCGGTGAGCCTTCACCACAACAAAGAGCAACACAACATCAAGAAAAGGCCGAGGTACAATGTGGGTGAAATCTGGTTCTGTAGGTGATAGCATGGTGACTTTGGGATGGTTTGACGCATGTCTTAGGGCTATTTTGAGTGCGAGTTTCTAGACAGAGAAGGCCACAACAAGGGTTGAAAGGATAGTGTGGAGAGGAGCCTAAGACAACGTGGTATCTCTGTTGCTATAAGTGACAACGTGGAGGTATAAGGGCAGTCTAGAGGCATACTTGAAGCGTTGTTCAAGGGTCAAGTTGTTGGGCAAGTGGCCAAGAAGGAGTAGAGTTGTTTCAGGTCTTTGTGAGCGCTAATTATGGGTGGATCACCCTTGTGAGAGGCAGCCGCAGCCTCTAAGGGCTGTTGTGGGTAGGCTGCAAGCCTTACCATCCATGTTTGAAGGTTGCGTAGGGCAATTGAAGGCTAATTGATGCCCATAAAAACAATGTAGGAGGAGAGGAATTCTCCAAGGGAAGGCCGCAACAAGTAGGGTCAATTTTGGTGTATGGTTTAGGGTTGTTGCAGGTTGCCATGATGCCCTAACCAGGACTCAGTAAAAAATATAAATAATACACTAGATTTTGGAGCATAATTGAGTATGTATTGGGTCAAGGTTTGACCATGTTTGGATTAGTTTGATGAGCATCCTATTGGTGCCATGTGGATGATCTTTCGAGGAGTTGAGGGATCTTCCTAGGAGAAAAACCAGTAGTGTATTTTTTGGGTCGAAGTGTTGACTATTGTGTGGATCAGTTGATGGGAAACTTGAGGAGGCCTTAGGAGTTGTTTGGAGGATCCCATGTGGATTGTTGGGAGGCCGACCAAGCAGCCAAGGTGACAACAGACACATTAGATCAGAAGGTAAGAGGACAACAACAAAGTGAGTTGTAGATGGACCCTTGGATGATGGATTGGGTGTCATAGGTCTATTGGAGGGAAGCGAGTTGGCTACACAAAGTAGCCCTAGAGTAGTGGACAAGAAGGAAGTTGTTGATACGTTATTTGGTGAAGTATTGCAACCTTATGTGCAACACTTTGGTGGAAGAAAGTGACTGCTAGATTGGCAGATTGGAGCCCGAGACTTGTGTGTGGAGAAGGACTTCTACAACAGATGATGGGTAGTCCTAGCCCATGTTTATTATGGGAGATGGATATCTTGCAATTATAGATGGTAGCGCTCCGTGCCCTATGTTGGTCTTCATTGGTGCAACACAGGAAGACCATAGTGGGCTGAAGTCCCTAAGTAGCTGAGGAGCAAGAGTGGGAAGTTAAGAGTTGTTCACAAGTGGAGCTATGAACAATTCAACAAGAGTCTCAATGTGTTGTGGCATTGATGGAATAAGGCACAACTAGAAAGTAGATTGGATAACCGAGATTCAATGGCCAGATGGACTTGGAGCATTGATAGAGGCAGGAGTTGCAGATTGGAAACCGAAGGACTTGGCAGGTACAGGGTACGACCGAGGGGAGATGAGAGAGTCGACCACATTAGCCAGATAGTTAGCATATCGTATTGAGGTAAAATTGGTCTTCGATGGACTGACACCAAGCCCTAGTTTGTATTCTTGTACTAGTGGATGTATGAGGGCCATTATCCATGGTATGGGAGCCCTACACTGTTGTATTATATGTTGTTTAATATAACGAAGTTGGGTTGAAAAATTAAAAAGTTTTCCATGTTTCATGCATGTGTGATTTACTACGTTTTATTTCCATTGTGCAAAGTAGTTTATGGTTGAAATTCTTGGTTTGGTAGCGTAAGTGATTTTAAGACTCTAACCTAGACCCAAGGTCATAGAAATTCAACATGTAGGATATTCTTGTCAAGGGTCTAGGGTTTGGCATTGATTAATAAGAAGATTCAATAAGAGAAATTTACAAAAGGGTTTTCCTCTCTAAGAGAGAGAGGTTTTTCCCTGGGAAAGATCCAATATCTTGTGTTCTTGTTTCTTGTGTTTTGGTCGCAGTTTGATGAAGTAAACACACATACGATAATAATAAGAGAAGAAGATCATGCTAACAAGTTAAATTGAAAAAGTGCTTCACAAATTGCTATCAAGTATAGAAGAATCCTACTATATCTAATTTTCGTAGATTCTTCAACAGTGCTAGCATTAATCCATGTGCAAAGTCATCAATATGGCCCACTAGATCCATGAAGCAAGAGGTTGCCCCCCATCAAACAAGAACTACCGTGTGAGATAAACAAGATAGTTCTCTACTAGTAATGGTAATAATCCACATGAAGAATCCATCCCTGTGTAAAAGGCGCCCTCATGCACTAGGGTGTCTAGATCACAAGGTTCAAACATGCCGAACCATACAAAACATAGTTATTAAGGGGGATAATTCTATGCAGAAATGGGTCTACATGAGGAGCGCTCTACTAGAATCATGAGCCAATGATATGAAGATATTAATCCAATTACAAACAAGTCCATAAGTGCTAGGGTGCCTATCTAATGAAGCCAATATTATCTCATATGCCAATATCCAACCCTTTAGAGGGATAGATGATCATAATATTGTGTCAAATTATGGTGCTTTCTCCAAAAAGAGGTGTAAATGCGCTAAATAGACTATGAACATTCCAAAAATTCCCTTATGTCGTAAGGCACACACTCAAACAAAACCAACCAAAGCCATAGCACCCTATTCCCAACTAATTATTGAAGGGAAGTCACAAAGATCAAACAAATTTGCAAAAAAACGAATTCCATTACATCCCTAAATTCCTAATATGAGGTGGTTAATAGTTAATTGTCTCAAGGGAAGTAACTATATGAAATCCTACACTAGTGATGCCCCCCTAGTCCTTCAAATACTCCAAGGATGTCATCCTACAAGCCTCTAACATGTGTTTTGAAAATAAAAAGACTTGGGTGTGATGAAAATAACAAGTATAAAGCCTCATATAAAATGAGGGGTAAGAATTGGCTCTATATGTTGGCATGTGATTTGATAGGAAGAACATGTGAGAACTCCAAAATTTGCAAATAATTGCAACTTTCCATAGAAATAATTAAAGCATGTGGTGGGGTAAGCCAAAAACTTTCCTTGAGACACACATGAGATAATAAAAACAATAACAATAAGGCTTATGGGTTCTGATACAATGTAGTCCATCAAATACAGTGTTGACAACAAGATATGATCTAGAATATCAAAAGGAATATTAAAGTGAATCCTATTCTATTGTCTTGACGAACTTATTCTCCTACCCTATTTTTCAAAAGAATTAAGTTGCATCTTAGACATGTTCAATCCTATAAGTATCCAACTATAAGCTATCAAACTTACCATGTTTTATAAGTTTCTCTTTCATTTTATCCCACATAAGGACCATGCCACCTTTTTTGAGACCCTTGGACTTTGACCTTTTCTTGACTTTTAACTAGATGATCAAATGCCTTTCATTAATTCTCATCAAGCTCCACTAATTGATTCACCTTTTCCAAAATTGCTTTCCAATCTAATATGAAAGGTTATAGTAATTGATATGTAAATTGTTGTGGATATTCCACTAGACAATTCATCACAACGAATATGGTAAAACTATATTTAAAAATCTAAAATCTACAATATATTAGGCTTTATCTCTCTTTAGATTTCTAGATCTATAGATTAATATTAATTGTGTATGCATGCAAATTAGAATTAATGTAGAAAATAAAGAACAACAAAATAAAAACTCAAAAACTCATTTGACACAAGATGTAACTTGGGAAACCCATTTAAGAGAAAACCCAATTGGAAGGTGAGGCTGCTATGCTCTCTTTCTTTGAATATAAAATGACTATAGGTACAAATAAGTAAGGCTTGTGGCCCATGGGCTACCACGGTGCACAAATACTCTCTTGTGCTCTCTCCCTATGCCTCTTGGCTACTCTACTCATCTATGGAACAAGTGCACTCGAAATGAATGAAACCCCTTTTCTTGCTAATGGCTCGATTATAACATAGCTTGATAGGCTGCGAGTGGTTAGGTTTGACTCTCTTAACTCTTAATCAAAGTTACAATATGGACTATTATAGTGTCTTCTTCATCATAATAATGTGGCTAGCGCATTTTCCATGAGTTATAGAGGCAGACATGGTATCCTCTTGAATTATGGTGGTGAAAATAGGAAGGTCAACTTCCGAGTGGCATAAATTTTGCATACAAACTCCGATTGGGGTGATTTTTGCATTGTTGGAAAGTTCTTTATGTGTAGAATATGAGAAAAATGTGATGCATAAAGTGGCTAATTTTAACACCAAAAAGCATTGTTTGATGCCTCAAAATTCTCCCACAAGGTTTCAAAGCCCAATTTGCCAAACTGGTTCTTCCCTGTAAAAATGGTCCTATGAGCTTATTCCTCCACCTTTTCCCTGGATCATCTTTATCCATTATTTGGTTATCCCATAAATTATGCTTGATTTCACTACCTTTTTTTTTTTTTTAATCGCCGACTATGTTTTTTATGATTGTGTTTAAATTCTTATTACTTGATTTAGCTATACCATTCCTCTATGGATAATAATTTGTTGAATGGGATAACATAATTCTATAGTTGAAACAAAAAGATAATAAAATTTCTAAGTGGAATACGTTAGCACTATCAATTTTGATTTTTTTTGGGACCCCAAACTCGGTAATTATCTTATCCTCCAAAAAATCCACTTTGTTGGTTCCCCTCTCCATTGATATATCCTCGACACACTTGGTAAAATAAATTTTGGCTATGATAATCTAGGGCCCAATGTTGGAATGGTTCCTCTAAAATTTTTTGTAGCAAAGGTAATGTTGAAGAATGTAACTAGTGTTAGTCTTCATAATTATATTTGAGTCATGATGTAATGTATTTGTCAAAAGAAAGAAAAATAAAATTTATTATTAAAGAAATTGACTTATTAAAGCATGGGTTTCATGCTTGGGTCAATTGTTTTTAGGTCAAATCCTCCATTGCAGGCTTCTAGGGTTTATGTCAAGTGTCATTGTCCATTTTGTGTTGTAAAAGACCCTTCTTGGGATAAATTTGTCAAGAAAGAAAAATATTTTAATGTAAAATAGGTCAATTAGGCCTCCTCCACCAAGTAGGCCTCAATAAAGGACAAGTCGGCCTCAACAAGGGAATTCAACCTCATAAACTTACTATATATTGGAGAAACTCAACTCATATGGAGAGACACACTCAAAAAGTTTGAATTGCCATAGCTAGAAGTAGAAAAAGGGTGAAATTCAATAAGGAAGAAAGAAAGGGCTAGCAAAGGAGAAGGAGGTCAACATCTAGCTAAGGAAGTAGAAATTCTCTCTATCTTCTCTCACTTGTGCGGAAGAACTGAAGTTGCAGAAGGGTCGAAATTGCATTCTTGAAGTTGGGCTGAAACTCTGATGCAGTAGGGTCGAAAATATGTTCTTGATGATTGATTGAAGTAGTGTTGATGCAATATTGTTACAATCGATCTTTCAAGGTTGGAAGAACAATTTAAGGGCTGACTTGGTGGAGGAGGAAGGTTTAGGGTCTTGGTCTATCTCACTTTGAATTTACTAAAGGAAGAGTTCTGACTGGGTTTTCCCCTATAAAGGGGTTTTAGCCCTAGTTGAGTGCCTACTTCTAGTGTCCATGATGTTCATGTTTTTACTTTGATGATTGCTTGATGAAAAGACAAAGAAGAACATAATAAAGAACATAAGAATATCACAAGTAATTATCAATATAAGAAAACCTTTCTACATTTTTGATTTTCTAACATGGTATTAGAGCTAACATAAAGAAGGAAGAAAAAGACAGGTTGAAAATCTATTGAGGAAAATAAGATCAAAGGAAGGTCATTAAAGAGGATCATATAAAGAGACAAGCTTACTATCTACATGAACTATGTCAAACTCAATGAAGGGAGAAAACAAACTAGAAGGAGCTTCCAACTACAGGGCCTGGAAAAAGAGGATAGATCTTGGTGTCGCACATAATGTCTAGGCACCGCGACAACGACTCAGATCAGGGGCTGTCACTCTAATAATCTCTCCATTTAAGTTGTCTCCCAACAACAGGCTAAGGTGGGTAGACCCTGTGGAAATGGAATGGAGGAGAACTAGTTGGGAACTAACTAGTTTGGGAGACATAGTCAATCGACCAAGTACTTGTTTTAGATTTAACAAGACTTATAGGTTTTGATTAGATTTAAACAATTCATACCAATCGCTTATGGAGTCAAGTATCTTGCTAGGAAATTTAGGACCAAGTACAGGATGGACAACTACTACTAAGGAAAATGTTATTATGATGAAAAGAGATGCAAGATGTGATTAGCTAAGGGATGAGTGAGTAGTCTTGGGGTAAGATCATGTAAGGCTCAAATACTTAGTATTGATTAACTTTATGACAAGAGTACTTAATGAAATAAAGAGATAATCTTATAGAAGACAAAGTGTCAAATATCTCGTGTGCCAATAAGATACACAAGATAACTAAGATGACCACAAGATATATGCTATTAAAGAAAGATCACTAATATGCCAAAAATTTATAATAACCATAAGCCAATAATGGTATTAATGTTAAGAAATAAAACTAGAGCATTTGTCCAATTTATGCTTCAATGACAATTTTTGAATAAGATTACGAACACTACCTTTAGACAATTAGGATTCTTCCAAGACAATGTGAATGACAATTAGATTCAAACTGTTTAATTATCTTCAGATTACTCAATATATGCAAATGGAGTAAATCACCTTCAATGCTACTTAGCTCAAAGAGAATTATATTTCAATGCAATTACCATTCACAAGTCAAGGCATGAGAAATGCTTTAGAAAAATAAATATTGACTATTCCCAACTTAAATGTTCTTTAGGGCAGCAAGCTTATATATGTGATTTTGAAGTAGGAAATCAAAAAACAACAAACACTTAGAATCGAAATCCAAAATAGTAAAAAAACACTAAAATTTGTTGATGTGATCTATGCAAACAACTGCCTTACAAATGAAACAAAATAATTTTTTTTTAGAGGTGATATCTATGACAACAATTATATTTTCAAAGACAATATGAGCACCAAAAAAGAAAAATATTTATGACAACAAAGAAATGCTTGCTGCAAAAAAATATATCAGTGATCTGAAAACTTATGATAGTAACTTTCACAATGATGTTAGAGCACTTAATTTTCAGAAATTGGTTTTTAGGACAATAGTAAGAAAAAATTTAGGACAACAACAAACATATGTTATGACAACAACAATATGACAATGAAAATGGTAAGCTATCAATGATATCTTTATGCCAAAAATTTATCGAAAATTTTCCAAACTTGCCCACATGAATTATAAAAAAATTACAGTTTGTTATTGTTAAAATTGGCAACCAGGGAAAAAATTCATGTGGGTCATCTTATTCATGGTTGATAATATTTTTATTAGATTCCTCTCGTCGAGAGGTGTAGGATTGATATAAAAGATCATCCGATTCCGATAAGTATTCATGGAGATATGGATTTATTTTGATTATGGAATTGTTATCAAGCCGACTACAACTCATGTAGCTTCAGAAGCCCAACAGTCGCATCTATTCAAACACCAACGTTGTGTATAAATATAGGAGGAATTTTCCTCATTTGGACTCACTCATCTCATCACATCTCTCTCTATCTACTGCACATAAATGAGTCTTTTCTCTACTGCGCAGAAAAGGGTCTCTCTCTCACACATGTGAAGCCGGAAACTGCTGAAACTGAAGCTGCAACTGTAGAAGTAAAGATTGACTTGCGTGGCCTAGAAGATCTCCTCTTTAGCACTGCGCTGTAGGTCCATCTCGATCTCCTCTGAAAGCCACAACTTTTGGTGGTGGAATGAATTCAATCCGATGAACGGTTTGCAAGATATCAACTGCCCTAGTTCGAAGCTGGAAACTGTTGAAACTGAAGCTGCAACTACAGAAGTAAAGATTGACCTATGTGGCCTAGAATATCTCCTCATTTGAACTGCGTTGTAGGTTCATATGAACCTCCTTTGGAAGCCGCAACTTTTGGTGGTGGAATGAAGTCAATCTGACGGTTGGTTTGTGAGATATCGTCTGCCCTAGTTTTATAATGAAGCCGCTAATGTTGATGCTGCTGATCTAGGGTTTGCTACTACTGATATGAATCAGATTTATTGTACTATTTCTCTCTGCTGAATTATTGAAGATAAAAGAAGATTTGATCAAAGGGTTTCCCCACACATTGTGGGGTTCGTCCCTGGCTACTCGCCACATCTTGTGTCTCTTGTCTTGGCTTGTTTTCTATCGATTGTTTAATGTTCTATCTGCACTTTACTTTATGTACATGTGATTGCTAATCTGTGGAATATAATAAGAAAAAGAAGTAAACTGTTATAAGCATAGAACATACCATAACTTAACATGGTATCAGAGCTGAGGTGAAGACAAAGCCCAAGCAAGAGCAAGAGCAATTATCAAAGAGAAGATTGGCAAGTCTATCCTAAAAGACTATGGGGTCCTCAACACTCTTTCCTGCCTAAGACAAGCTCCGTGAGAAAGCTAACTATCACGAATGGAAGATGTCTATCGATCTAACCCTAGAGGATCAAGGACTCTTGGGTCACGTAGGAGGCAATATTGTTGAGCCTCCATCAAATGCACCTCCTGCTGCCAGGAACAAATGGAAGAACGGAGAAATTAAAGCGAAGAAGATCATCCGGGACTCTATAGACAAGCGCTTGGTGGCCTACATCTCTGATCTAGACACCTCCAAGGAAATCTACAATAGACTGGTGAGTTTATTTAAAGTTAATGATGCAAATCAAGTTTTGTTTCTTAGAAATAAGCTGAGGGAAATCAAGAAGGGTAAAGATGAGAGTATGCATGCATACTTCTTAAGGATCATCGAAATCAGGAACGATCTCCTATCTATTGGGGAGGCTATCACTAACAGGGGAATGGCACTCACGACTCTTGGAGGATTACCATCCAAATGGTACGTGTTCAGGACTACTCTTCTGAACAATAATGTAATTCCTGGTTTCAAGGAATTAATGGCTAGATGCATTCAAGAAGGAACAAGTGAAGAAGTGCAAGAAATGCCCATGCCTAAAGGTCCTCCTGCTGCCTTTTCTTCTCATGCTAAGAAAAGAAATAATTCTGGGACTAAATCAAAAGGAAAGGCTGGATCTAAGGGTGGAAGAAAAGGATGATGTTTCATTTGCAATAAAGTAGGTCACTATGCAAGGGAATGCCCTGATAGAAAGGACTGTCACCGTGACGATGATCAAAATCCCTCTCATGCTAATCAAAGGGATGGAAAATTCAATAGCAAAGGTAAGAGGAGAGCTGGGAATTGAGGAAGAGGACAACCATAGAAAGTCCAGGATGTATTAAATGCACTTGACCTCAAAAAGAACCTAGTGTCCATCTCCGTAATGGAGACAAAGGCTACAAGGTAACCTTTAGCAATGGCAAGGTATGTATATGGAAAAATAATGTTAAATATGCCTTTACTCTTGGGTTTAGTGTTGATTCATTATATCAGGTTGATGGAATTCCGCTAGGTGTCATGTATTTTGACACAACTCTTCAGTTCAAACTTTTTCATCGGAGTTTTGCCCACCTTCATTACAAAGCTCTACCCAATGTGAGACAGATGGTAACAGGGATGCCTGAATTCCAGTAGAGAAAGAAGGTGTATGTCCGGGATGTGCCGAAGGAAAGCTCAAAAGGGGACTGTTCCCCTCAGGCCAAAGCAAGACCTCCGATATATTACAGTTGGTTCACTCAGGCATATCTAGGGCTGGCATTAAGAGGGAGACTACTACACCACATACTCCTGAGCAAAATGGTGTGGCGGGAAGGAAGAACTGCACGATTGTGGAAGTTGTCTGGGCCATGCTACATGATCAAAGACTTCCGAAGTTTCTATGGGCTGAAATTACAAACACCGCCATATATGCCCTCATGAAGCATTGGGTTCCAAGACTCCTGAAGAAAGTTCACCAGTAAGAAATCTGATGTTTCTCATTTTTAGAATTTTTGGAAGCCCTGTATATTTTCATGTACCGAAAGAGAAAAGAAATAAATTGGGTGCATCGGGAAAGAAGGGAATTTTCGTGGGCTATGGTGAAAATACTAAAGTCTATAGAATTTATGTAGCTGGTCAAAAGGAAGTCGTAATTAGCCATGATGTCACCTTTGATGAAGATATGGCTCTCAACGAGGTGAACAATCTTCTGACTTTTAGGAGCTCTCAAGAAGCTGACACCAGGGAACCAAAAGAAAAGGGTGATGAATTAATGCCTGTTGTAGAAGAACCCATGGATCCGATTGATCATTCTCCACATGAACCTTCCTTTTCTAGGAAGAGACCTTCATGGCTTAGGGGGCTACTTGATGATGCTGAAGGACATGCTGCACCTTGAGGAACCTTTCGTAAAAGTAAGAAACCTAATAGGTATCAGGGATACCTGTCCATCATGAGCATGATCATACAAAATAAGCCTTCATCATTCTCTGACGCCGTCAAGCATCAAGCATGGAAGGATGCTATGACCGAAGAACATGAGTCTATCATGAAGAATGATGTTTGGGAAGTAATTCCCAGACCCCAGGATAAGACAGTTGTTACTTCCAAATGGCTTTACAAGATAAAGCATGCAATAGATGGAAGTACGGAAATGTATAAGGATCGTTTCGTTGCTCGTGGTTTCTCCCAGAAGGAAGGTATAGACTATGATGTGATATTTGCACCTATTGCCAGATATACGACCATCTGCTTGATCATAACCTTGTCGCTTCACAAGGATGGAACCTACATCAGATGGATGTTAAGACTGCGTTCTTACTCGGTTTGATCAAAGAAGAGGTCTACGTGGAGCAACCCGAAGGATTTGATTGAAAATATCATGTCTGCAGGTTGAAGAAGTCTCTCTTTGGGCTGAAGCAAGCACCCCAAGCATGGTATGAGAGGATCGATAGCTACTTGATGAAGCTGGGATTCACTAGGAGTGAAGCCGATCCTAACCTTTACGTTAAGGTTGAAGATGACAAGCCTCTCATACTGGTGCTGCATGTGGATGACCTCTTTCTAACAGGAGGAAACCCTCTCATTCACAAATGTAAGAGGGCGCTGGCTTCTGAATTTGAAATGAAGGACCAAGGACTTGAAGTGTAGTAGAAGCCAAGGGAAATTTTCCTATCTTAAGGAAAATATGTGGTAAAGATATTGGAAAGATTCGGTATGATGGACTGCAAGCCTGTGACTACCTTGAGGATCTTAACTTTTAGAAGTTATATGGTAGTGATGTCGGACCAGATTTGGGAAATGCCTCTGAGTTTCATAAGTTCATTCACATTGATGTTCTTGGTGAATCTCCATCCGAACATATGTTTTGCAGTTAGCATTGTGAGCTCATATTTGGTTGAGCCTCGCTGGATTGATGTCTAGAATCTTCTGAGATATCTTTGTGGTACAATGGGTTAAGATACACTGCCGGAGATGTGAGACTACTTGGATATACTGATGCTGATTGGGCAGGTAGTGTGGTGGACCGTAAGAGCACTTTTGGGTGCTGTTTCACCTTGGGATCTGCTTCGATATCTTGGATGAGTAGGAAGCAAAAGTCGGTGGCTTTAAGCACCACCGAAGCAGAATATATTGTTTCTAGCATGAACTCGTGTGAGGTAGTCTGGTTTCGAAAGCTCTTCAGTGAGATGTTTGGATTTACATTGGATACCACTGTGATTCTCTGTAACAACCAGAAGTGGGATTCGATTATTGTGGAATCCCATATTCGTCAATTTCTCCAGCAGATAGACATCATCTGGGATATGGTAAGTCAATGAGCAAGGAGGCTCCATCGCATTAAGATGATGTACAGGTCGATATACCTTGTCAAAGCCCAAAGGAAAGATCTAATCTGTGATTTTCCCAAATGACTTGGAGTTGGCAAGAAACTCTTGTACAAGGGTCCTGCATGTTGCATACATTGAGATTTGGGAGCTCTGAGGGCTTGCGGTTCTTGCTGGAACAACATATGACCACAGGGTGACTCACCCTCCCCTAGTGGTGCGCACTGGAACAAGATGATTCGCTCTCTTGTGGGACAAGATGATTCGCTCTCTTGTGGAACAGGATGATTCTCTCTCCTATGTAGCAGGATGATTAGTTCTCTTGTGAGGCCTAGATTGATGTGTTCTCCATGGTGATTGTAGCAGGATTGATGTGTTTTCTTGTGAGGCCTGGATTGATGTGTTCTCCATGGCGATTGTAGCAGGATTGATGTGTTCTCCATGGCAGCCTGATTGATGTGTTCTCCATGGTGATTGTAGTAGGATTGATGGGTTCTCCTGTGAGGACAGGATTGATTAGTTCTCCTATTGAGGCATCCTACCCATGCAGTCTGGGACTCATGGGAAGTACCTCTCATCTAATCAATGAGTAGGGAAATGAAGTTAGGGACCATAGTAGTACCGATGGACGCATCGTTGTATCTACCGTACTCCCTACGCTAGGATGACCTCCATTGATCTGGGATCAATGATACTGGTCTGGGACCAGTGGAAGGAGTTGTACCATACTATGATGCTGACTTCGGGTCGGTTGAGACTGGTCTGGGACCAGTGGTACATACTTTGAGATGACTTCGTGTCAGTGAAGTACTGGTCTGGGACCAATGAGAGTGGTACATACTATGACGCTGACTTCGGGTCGGTTGAGACTGGTCTGGGACCAGTGGTAGGAGTTGTACCATATTATGACGCTGACTTTGGGTTAGTTGAGACTGGTCTGGGACCAGTGGTACATACTCCGAGACTGACTTCGTGTTAGTGCAGTACTGGTCTGGGACCAGTGAGAGTGGTACATACTATGACGCTGACTTCGGGTCGGTTGAGACTGGTCTGGGACCGGTGGTACACTCTCTGAGACTGCGATACTAGTCTGGGACCAGTGGTAGGAGTGGTACTTACTATGAAGCTGACTTCGGGTCGGCTGAGACTGGTCTGGGACCAGTG
>APFE030219426.1:143074-159772 GCA_000404065.3 Pinus taeda
CTGACTTTGAGTCAGTGGAGGATGATACTGGTCTAGGACCAGTGGAGTTGTACTCACTATGACGTTGACTTCGGGTTGGTTGAGACTGGTCTGGGACCAGTGGTACATACTTTGAGATTGACTTTGAGTTAGTATGATACATCCTCGATCATTTCTTCTTCTTCATAATTTGGACAAAAGCATAGCAGAACAGAACAATGCAAGAGCAGAGAAAAACAGAGCAAAACAGTACAGATCAGTGTAGGGCAGAACAAGACAAAGCAGAATAGATAGAATTGAGGAGAGTAGGGCAAGGGTCAGGCTGTACAGGCAGTGCATTTGATGGATGAATAGTAAAGATCGATAGAACAAATTGCAGATGAAGTTCTCCCTAGTTGAGTCCTAGTGTTAAAATTGGCAACCAGGGTGAAACTTCAAGTGGGTCATCTTATTCATGGCTGATAATATTTTTATTAGATTCCTCTCGTCGAGAGGTGTAGGTTTGATATAAAGATCATCCGAGTCCGATAAGTATTTATGGAGATATGAATTTATTTTAATTATGGAATCATTATCAAGCCGACCTACAACTCATGTAGGCTCAGAAGCCCAACAGTCGCATCTATTCAAACACCAATGTTGTGTATAAATATAGGAGGAATTTTCCTCATTTGGACTCACTAATCTCATCACATCTCTCTCTATCTACTGTGCAGAAATGAGTCTCTTCTCTACTGCGCAGAAAAGGGTCTCTCTCTCACACATGTGAAGCCGAAAACTGCTGAAACTGAAGCTGCAACTGTAGAAGTAAAGATTGACTTGCATGGCCTAGAAGATCTCCTATTTAGAACTGCGCTATAGGTCCATCTTGATCTCCTCTGAAAGTCGCAAATTTTGGTGGCGGAATGAAGTCAATCCGATGAACGGTTTGCAAGATATCGACTGCTCTAGTTTGAAGCTGGAAACTGCTGAAACTGACGCTGCAACTGCAGAAGTAAAGATTGACCTACGTGGCCTAGAAGATCTCCTCATTTAAACTACGTTGTAGGCTCATCTGAACCTCCTCTGGAAGCCGCAACTTTTGGTGGTGGAATGAAGTCAATCCGACGGTCGGTTTGTGAGATATCGTCTGCCCTAGTTTGATAACGAAGCCGCTAATGTTGATGTTGCTGATCTAGGGTTTGCTACTGCTGATATGAATCAGATTTATTGTACTATTTCTCTCTGCTGAATTATTGAAGATAAAAGAAGATTTGATCAAAGGGTTTCCCCACACATTGTGGGGTTTGTCCTGGCTAGCCCACCACATCTTGTGTCTCTTGTCTTGGCTTGTTTTCTATCGATCGTTTAATGTTCTATCTGCACTTTACTTTATGTAGATGTGATTGCTAATCTATGGAATATAATAAGAAAAAGAAGTAAACTGTTATAAGCATAGAACATACCATAACTTAACAGTTATGATGTGTTTTCCAGAATTATATAAGATCTGATATACTTATTATAGTTAATAATTAAAATATGAAATAGGCTTAATGGTGGATGTCCAACTCAAGAAATTAATTCCTTAATGTGTTAGACAACTTAGGAACTAATTTTAGGCTAAACCACATGAAATTTTGTCACTGTTATATTTCAGACTTCAGAAATAGAATTATTTGGAGATAATAGTAACCAAAAAATGTAGATGTAGGCCAAATTTTTGATACCCATCAAACATAAGTGACTTATTAATGTATTTAACAATTTTTTCAATTAATTTCAAACCACTTAGATTTGTTTTTCACCACTATTAGAAAGGTATATGATTGTTGTAGAAAATAGTGAGAAAAAAGAGTGTTTAGAGATCAAACCCTTAGGACCTAGGCCTTGAAGATCACTTGCCCAAGTTGCCAAAAGAAATTCAATACCTGAAACAAATTTTTACCAATTTTTTTTGCAAAAAACCACCAATGATCAACTTCAGAAAATTAAACATTTAGATCATAAATGAAGCAAGGGGAATCTAGGGTCAATGAGGGATACATTAGGCCTAATAGGGATAGCGTTGGGCTAGGAGAAGACATATTTGGATTTAGGAGCCCCAAAACTTGAAATCATTGTTCTCAAAAAAATATTTTATTTCAGATCTTTAGATTTGTTGCAAAATATTCATTGAGTAGCCCTGCAAAAATTTGGGAGACTAGATCTTGCCTTCCAGGGCCTAGATCTATCTTAAAAGCCAAAAATTTCCTTAAATAATATTAGATCTGAAGCCTTTAATGAAAGATCTTATCGATTCTTTCCTGCAAACAAAAGTTTGAGGCTAGATCTTTTCCTTCAGGGTTTAGATCTAGCTCATATATGAAGATCTCCTTGGATGATTTCTCAAATCTATTCCTACAAACAATCTTTGAGCCCAAATCTTTCCCTCCAGGGTCTAGATCTGACTCAGATATGAATATTTCCTTGGATGATTTTTCAGATCTATTCCTGCACAAGTGAAAAGAGAAAAACCCAATACCCAATATGTAGAAAAATAGAGAAAATCCCAAAAGCCGAAGTGTTAAAATTCAAAATTATGTTACAAAATTTCAGATCTACACAAGTAAATAAAAAATCTATACAAATAATTTACAGATCTATGCACAAATGTTGCAGATCTATAAGATCTAAGGAGTATGAGTCCAACTCCGCTCCGAGATCTTAAGATCTAAGACTCTTCCTAGTTAGATCTATCAATTTTTCCACAAAATATTTAAAAGATTTTCAAATTTTAGAGAGGTACTAGCCCCAAAACATACTACAAAAAAAAGAAAAAAGATTAATTGTTAGATAAATCTTGAGGCTTATATGAAGTAGACTCTTAAGAAAATTTGTGTTGAGAGTTGGCTGGTCCAATCGAGGACTATCCCTAAATGCTCAATGAAAGCCTGAGATATCTTTTGCAAACACTAGATCAACCATCAAACCAAGTAGAGAAATCGAACAATAATAAAATTATGAAGAAATAGATATACCTACTATTTCAATCAAAATTTAAAATGTTACCCTAGATCCAACAAACTGAATAAGGCACATGTATTCAGATTATTCTAAGAGAGCTATTGATTGATAGTTTTCACATAATATTAAACATAGATTAAAGCAATGTTACCATAAATTCATGAAGAGGAACACCACTGCACATTGAAACCCCAAAGAATTTTGCACTAATTCCAAAAAAGTATACAAGAGAGCTTGAGAGCTTAGTACACAATTCCAAGATTAGATTAAAAAAATAGGCTGACACCGACTTCTAATTTATAGGTAAATTCTCCAACGACTAGTTCGCTTGATCCCTGTCAAAGTAATCTTGACCGTTGAAAAAGATTTAATTATTTTTTAATCGTGTCTGTTGAAATTATTTATTTTGAGGAATTTCGAATTTTTCATTTATTTCCTTTTTAATTAACTAAAAAATAATAATTTTGAGTTAATTACCTTAAGAAATTGACTTTAACTTAACTACCAAGGTCCAAGGGTCCAAGATTTCTTAAAATTTTCAATACTCCCTTTGCTCGGGACCTTTAAAATTTTATTGTTTTAAGACTCACGAATTTTGCCTTTGGAGAATTTAAACTTCCCTAGGACATAAAATTAATTAAATCTTTGGCTTAGGATTTTTAATTTAATTTGGCTAGAAAATTTAATTAATTGACTTATGAGAGAATTAATTATTTTTCCAACCCTCTAATAGTTAGCCATGGTGTCTATTTATGAGGGACCATGCACTAAATATTTTTTATATCGAGATTTTACATTTTAATACATTAAAGGGGAAAACCTGTTCATTATAGACCCTAAAAAATGTTGATTTGGGGTAGCATCAGATGTGTTTTAGCCACGAAAATTGCTGTAGAGGCTAAAGAACATGAGATCTCCAATAACTAGAAATGGTTTGGGCAAAATCTAACAAGTTTGGGAGATATTAAAATAATTATTATGTTTAATGGAGTCCCTAAGTCTAAACTTAGGGAAAATAAAATATTAATGTGAATTAATATAAAACTGAGTTAGAATGGTCCAAAAGTCATGGATAAATCCATATCTAATCTTAGCCGTTGATTAGGGACTTAATCTTGGTTGTTGAATTAAGAGGAGGCTTGAGGGTCACTTGGAGAACACACTGAGTTGATCAAGATTTTGATATTCTGGGGTAGTGTTTGCTGAGGAAGTCAAAAGAGTGATCAAAGTTTCAGCTGAGGGGAAATGAATACAAAAGCAGAGAGGCAGAGACAATACCAAGAGGATCAGGAGAAAAGCCGGGAGAGAGGGATGCAGAGCCAGCCAGGGCTCATGCAAAGGTAGCAAGGAGTTGCGCAGTGCCTCCGAGAGCCAACGTGGATGTCGTAGAGGCTCTAAGGGCTGATGTAGTGCCTCTAGAGGTTGACGCAGGGTGAGATAGGGTGACGCTGGGCCAGAAAGGGCTGATGCAGTCCCTAGAGGCTGATGTTGGGGTTTTCGTGGGGAAGATTGGAGCTGGGAGTTGTAAAAGTGTTTATCCGGGGTTGCAGGTAGAACATTTGTCTCCGACTGAGAGGTACTACTACCAAGATTATTCTCTATTGGGTGAGCCAGTTTTGGCACCCAGATTATATTCTGAAACTGCTTAATAATTAAAACCCTCAGATAGCTGCACTGGTTTTCCCGCATTGGGTTTTTCTAGGGACATTGGTCTAAAAACAACGATGTCACTTGTGTGCTTGTTTTGTTTCCTTCAGTTGATGCTCTATAATGTGTTGAGCATGTACTTGTATTTATTTTCAGTATTTACATGGTAAATAACTTGTTAATTAATCAGGACAAGTAGGTAGAAATAAATCAGAAGAGTACATGAAGGGTTTCTAACAGTTAGACTTAGAAATTCCAACATGGTATCAAAGCGTGGTGTGGTTGCAGATCACATAAGAACTAAGGACATCAACCAAGCAGAGCAGTAGTAGTAGAAACAACTGTCCCGAGTGACAGACGCTGTTCCTAGCAAAAAAGCAGCAAGGAAGGGGTGACACAGTGCCTATGTCATCAGTTTGAGTCGGGAAGAGAATCAACGCAGTGGCAGAGAGGAGCAGACTTGACCTATGCAGTGCCTGGTCATCTTTCTCAGTGAGGAAGGATTGACGCCTGTGGCCAGGAGGTGCAGATTTTGCTGGTGTCGTGATAACGCAGAGCCTAAAGGCTTTAACCTTCAGTTTTCTAGGGCATAGGAGGCCGTGGGTAAGTTGCAGTGTGAAGCTGGTGGGGTAATGTGGTCTGTACAATACTTAACAGGGCAAGACCAAGGATGAGGGAGTTTTTGCTGAGGATTTCTAGCTAAGAAATCCAAATCAGTGGTGCAGCTGCATTGACGATCGGAGTGCGGGCATCTCGACATTGGCAAAGGGGTTTCCAAGAGAGAAATCGAGGCTTAGAGGGAGTCACACCAAGAACTTCCAGGAGGGAAGTATAGAGACTCGTAAGGTTCAAGCAACAAAATGACAGTGAACGTGGTAAGAGATCAGGACATACTGGACGGAGCCTCAAACTGCGTAGTTTGGAAGGCCAGGATCCTGTCCGTTCTAGACAGGAATCATCTCAAGCACTTCACCTTGAACACAATAACGATCCCAGTTGACTTGGAAGAGAACAAAAAGTACCAGGAGGCAATGGCAAGGGCCATTAACATCATCCTTAATGGGGTCAAGGACCATGTAGTACCACATATTGCCGAAAAGGACACGACAAATGCGATGTGGGGGGCCCTGACGAAATTGTATCAACACACTTTTGTGCAAAGGAATATACTTATGGAAAATTAGCTGCAATCATACTAGATGCAGAAGGGAGAAGAGATAGACACCTTCCTCGATCAATTGAAGGAGATCCGGTATCAGCTGACTTCCATAGGGGCCATGCTAGATGAGGAGATGATGGTGAGGACCACATTGAATGCAATCTCAGAGGAGTGGGAGGTATTTGTCCAGAGCATATTGGGCAGGTCGACCCTTCCAGATTGGGAGGAACTGTGGGTGACTCTTTGTCAAGAAGAGATCAAAAGGCTAACCAAGGCGGGAAGCAATGACAAGGGGGTCAGAATCAAGAAGGAGGAAGAGGAGGATGCTGCCCTAGCATCTGAGGGAAAGCAAGAGAAATGGAAAAAGGACCTCTCCAAGTTCAAATGCTTCCACTGTGGGGAACTGGGTTACTATGCGAGCTAGTGTTCGAGGAAGAAGAGCAAAGGAGAGGCTTATGAGACCTAGGTTGCGCCAGCAAGGGCAAAGAAATAAGTGGAGATAGATGATGACTGTGCCATGAATGCTCATGCACCTCGAGAGAAGAGGTGGGGAGAAATCGAGATGTAGTTAGACAGACTACAGGCAATGAGGGTCTGGATCCTCGAGGTACCCAACCTCTTGGATTATACCTTGCTACGGGATCCCCAGAGAGGAGTAGCAGGATTGACGAATGTCAAAGTTGGGAGATCAGTTACTTACTTCTCAGTAACTGATTTGTAGTGCAGTAGTTAACAGTGGCAGTGCTATGGGCAGCACGATGTAGCATGATGAGAGGGGTTGCAATGGCAGTGCCATGGGCATCAACACAGATGCAGAGGAAGCTATCGTACAGATGCAACAATGGCAGTGGTAGGTCCATGGGTAGTAGTACATGATGCAGAAGTGTAGAAGATGTTGAGAAACAGGACTAGCATCAACACAAGAACCAATGCTGGATGATCAGGTTGATGCTTAGTGAGGAGTATTACTAGAGCACAGTCCTCGTTAAGAGGGAGTGTTGATTTGGGGTAGCATCAGATGTGCTCTAGCCATGAAAAATGGTGGAGAGGCTAAAGCACATTAGATCTCCAATACCTAGAAATGGTTTGGGTAGAATCTAACAAGTTTGAGAGATATTAAAATAATTAATATTTTTAATGTAGTCCCTAAGTCTAAACTTAGGGAAAATAAAATATTAATGTGAATTAATATAAAACTGAGTTAGAATGGTCCAAAAGTCATGGATCAAGCCAGATATAATCTTAGCCGTTGATTAGGGACTTAATCTCGGTCGTTGAATTGTCAACGAGAAAAGTATAAGAGGAGGCTTGAGGTCACTTAGAGACCACACTGAGCTGATCAAGATTTCAATTTTCTGGGGTAGGGTTTGTTGAGGAAGTCAAAAGAGTGATCAAAGTTGTAGCTGAGGGGCAGTGAATACAGAAGTAGAGAGGCAGAGATAGTACCAGGAGGATCAACATAAAAGCTGGGAGAGAGGGATGCAGAGCCAACCAGAGGTTCACACAGAGACAACCAGGGCTAACACAGAGGTAGCCAAGAGCTGCGTAATGCCTCAGAGATCCAACGTGGATGATGCAGAGGATCTAAGGGATGAGGCAATGCCTCTAGAGGCTGATGCAAGGCAAGCTAGGGTGGCGCTGGGAATACACTGGGCCAGAAAAGGCTGATGCAGTCCCTAGAGGCTGATGTTGGGGTTTTCGTGGGGAAGATTGGAGTTGGGAGCTGTAGAAGTGTTTATCTAGGGTTTTAGCTAGAACATCTGTCTCCAATTGAGAGGTACTACTGCCGAGATTATTCTCTATTGGGCGAGCCGGTTTTGGCACCCAAATTGTATTTTGAAACTGCTTAATAATTAAAACCCTCAGATAGCTCCACCAGTTTTCTCGCATTGGGTTTTTCCGGGGACATTGGTATAAAAATAATGGTGTCACTTGTGTGCTTGTTTTGTTTTCTTCAGTTGATGATCTGTAATGTTTTGAGCATGTAGTTGTATTTATTTTCAGTATTTACATTGTAAAACTTGTCAATTAATCAAAACAAGTAGGCAGAAATAAATCAGAAGAGTACATGAATGGTTTCTAACAATTAGACTTAGAAATTCCAACAAAAAATACTCATTTCTGTGACACAAAATATAATCCAATAGACCAAGTGACTTGTAATAAAATAATCTAGCCAATTAGCTAGAATTATTCGCAAATCACTTTTACATAGACTCGATCTAAAACACTAGGACTTGCCTAAAATCTTAGCGATGAAATCCACTCTAACTTTGGTGTAAGAGTGGAGGGAAAAAAATCCGCTGATCATTTGTGTGTAGAGACACATATGAATCAGTGAGACAAAAAACCTCTTGGAATGGAGATTGTCACCAAAATCATAGGTTTACCTACGCTGTTACATACAGATGTAGTCATACTGAGATTATTTACATTTTACATATGCAGAATGGGCCGACATATTCATAAAACTATTGGCTGATGATGAAGTCTGAATGGCATAGACACTCGAACACGATGGATCCCTTTTTCAAAAAAAGGGATGTACTACTATGGGGTTGTCGACACTGAGTGGTCAACAGATCTCATCTTCGAAAAGAACAAAGTTTTATATATTGTTCAAGGAAAAATAAAAAAATCCTACGGATGAAGCAAATGAAGTTGAGAAATAAAAGTTCAGAGAAACCAAATTATTGGCTATGAACGTAATTGTGGATGGAGTTAAGGACAACCTAATTTCATACATATCCAACATAAATTCTGCTCAAGAAATGTATGAGGCTCTCTCCAAATTCTTCACCATCAAGAACATTGGTCAAATAGCAAGCCTTAAGAATAAATTAAGAACTATTAATATAGTGAAAGGCAATATTGTATCATCCTACTTTATAAGGATATCTAGAATCGGAGATGAACTCCAAGAAAAAGATGAAGTTTTCCCAGAAAAGGAGCTCGTAATTACTACTCTTCTAGAACTACTAAAATATTGGAGTTCCTTTGTATTAGGAATTAATAGTTGGAAGGATACTCCAACATTTGAATAAATGTGGAATGCATGCAGTCAAGAATAAGCTCGAATATCATTAGTAATTAACAAGGAGGATGAAGAAGAAAATACCTCCAAAGCATATTCTTCTCATCACAAGAAGAAGGGAACCTTCAAGAAGTTCAAAGGATCAAAGAAGAAAGTTAACCTATCAAAAATTGAATGTTACAACTATCATAAGATGGGTCGTTACAAGAATCAATGTCCTGAGAATCCATGAAATAAGAAGAGAGATAAGGAACAAGCAAATATTACCGATGAAGCTCCTCCGAAGAAGAATACAACTGAAGAATCGAAATTCAAGGACTTATCCTACTAATTCTTCTATTTTCTTAATCTTGTATTGTCTTCCTTTATATTTTTAGTTCTAGAGTTTTTAGGTCTAACATGTCTCATTAGAACACTTCTGAATTATTTTGATAAGTTTTAGGTACCCCTCAAAAGGATTGGGTTAAGAGGAAGCCTCCACCATTTTACCAAAACACTAGTGTCTTATTCTTTGTTTCATCTTTTCATGTTTGGTTTCCTCCTCACGTCAATACTTGTTTGTATTGTATGTTGATAACCTTTTTCTTTATATTTTCCTTGGTTAGGAAAGCTTGTTGAATGTTCAAAGGTTATGGAGGAGACTTCAAAGGATAAGATTTCTGTAGCAAAGGAATATCTTCAATAATTGATGTCCTACAAGGTTTGTTAAGAAACAACTCAAAGGTATGTCTTAGAATATAAGCTTTGTTATAAAGTTCTCTTCATGTAAAAGGTATGCTCATTCTCTTTTGAAATTTGCCTTACATGGCTGACATCGTTATGTCTAGAGTTTTGAATCACAAAGATTCTTATTAGGGTGATTAATCATCAGATTGAATCTACCCTCGTCATACTATCATTTTGATCATTCTTGTGAAACCCTAACCTTTAGGGCCCATTATAAAACCCTAGCCTCTTGATGTTAAGGGTATGTCTATAGTGTTGAAACCCTAGTCCTCTTAGGGTTTTTGATAAAGTTTGGCAATCCTATTCCTTTAATGTTTTGGTTTTTGGTATTGTTATGATAGAAACCCTAGTTCTTTAGGGTTAACTACTAATGTCTAAGTTATGTATTGAGACCCTAGATCTCCAGGGTTTGGTGAATTAGGGCGCATGAAAAAAACCCCTATAACATTTATTGTAAGACCCTAGGAATGAAACCCTAGGTGTATATTCATTTGTCTGATCAAAATCCTAGTTTGGTCAAAATTGTTGTATATCTAACTTTGATGTATTAATATTTGTGTCTTGGGTTTACCTAGTAGATATGGATATTGATCTTAGATGCTAGTACATGATAATGAAAACCTATAAATTTCTATGCAAGTATGCTAACTTAATCGTTGATACTCATGTTTTAGTTTGTGAATTCTAAGGTATGTAACAAAGCCTTAGTAGAGATTAATATTCCAGGAGATGATGATGTTTTTAATTTTCGATATAGTTTTAATGATAAAATCTAGGGTTTGAAACTAACCCTAGTAGAAGTTTGACATGTAAAAGCATATTGTTGATGTATATCACTTTGATTGGATTTTTATTTGAATTACTAATATCTAAGGCTTTGTGTCTCGAAGATGAAGTCTAGGATTTGTGAAAAAACCCTAGCAAGAAGTTGAAGTCTAGAATATAAAAGATACGTCCCTTGCTAATTATGAACCTAACTAGGTTTAGGTATTTAATGTCTAAAAGCATGAATGAGTTGATGTTTCCATAGTTAACTTCATGCTTCTGTATATCTATTTTGGTTGTACTTGCTATTAAAGTTTTGCAGGTACATAATATCAAGATGATGAAGATGTTCATAATAAGCATGATGAAGGAAGTTATATGAATGATGATGATCAAGATGGCGTTGATGTCGTCAGAATGAATGGAGCTATGAAAGCTTCTTTGATGTTATAAAAGAAGGAAGTGGTTGATCTCCAAAAGTTGAGAGGGAGTTTGGATAGAATAAAGGGTATATCTCCCCAGTTGAGAGGGAAGGCATATTATGATAGTGAATGCATTGAAGTGAGCAAAAGTACTATCAATAAATGTTCATGAAATTGCAAACAAAATACTTGAGAAGATCTAAAGATGTATTTGGTGTTGATGAAGAAATGAAACAAGAAGAAAACTTCCAACAAATTGTATATGAATAACTTGATGATGAAAGTAGCATCAAAATGATTGAATACCATGAAGGTTTGTTTACTCATATTTGAAAGTTTATTACTAATTGGGGTTGTTTTTCTATAAGTAAATATCTCCATAAGAAGGTTGAAAACTCTGGAAGCATGCTTGGACAAATGGATATATTTGATTTAGATTGATAGGGAGAGATGAAGCATCTAATGAAAAGATGCTTGGGAGGATATATGGCTGGCCTATGTGTTGATGTCTAGATTCCGAAGAGGGAGGGTGGTGTTGGTCATGGAGCTCCAACCTTGGATATGCACCTAGATCCCTAGGTTGGTGGTAAAGCTTAAAACCTTGATGGTACCTAGAGTTGGCTAAATCTTGAGTTTCCTTAGTCCCACTTGGATAGAATACCCTAGTTAAGTTTCTAGTTCGCAACACTGGGTGTGCTAGAACTCTTCATAGTTCATTTTGAGATCTTCCATGTACCTTTATATATATATGTAATCATGAATACCTCCCTAGTTAAGAATGAGTGTTGGAGAATATAACAAGTGTCAATATTCATAATTATATTTGAGTCATGATGTAATGTGTTTGTCAAAAGAAAGAAAAAGAAATTGACTTATTAAAGCACGAGTTTCATGTTTGGGTCAATTGTTTTTAGGTCAAAGCCTCCATTGCAAGCTTATAGAGTTTATGTAAAGTGTCCTTATCCATGTCATATTGTAAAAGACCATTCATGGGATTTATTTGTCAAGAAAGAAATTTATTTTAATGTAAAATATGTCAATTATGCCTCCACCGAATCAGCCTCAAGAAAAGACAAGTCTGTATCAACAAGGGAACTCAACCTCACAAACGTAATATATATCGAAGAAGCTCAACTCATTTGGAGACACCCACTCAACAAGTTCAAATTGCAGTAGTTGAAAGAAGAAAAAGAATGAAATTCAAGAAGGAAGAAAGAAAGGGCTAGAAAAGGAGAAGAAGGTCGATATCTAGCTAAGGAAGTCTAAATTATCTCTCTCTTGTCTCACACATGTGAAATAACTGAAGTTGTAGAAGGGATGAAATCAGTCTTGAAGTTGGGCCAAAATTTTGATGTAGTAGGGTCGAAAATATGTCCTTGATGCAATATTGAAGCAGTGTTGTTGCAATCGATCTTTGAAGGTTGGAAGAATAGTTTAAGGGTTGACTTGGTGGAGGAGGAAGGTCTTTGGGTCTAGGGTCTTGGTCTATGTCAATTTGAATTTACTGAAGGAAGAGTTACGATTGGGTTTTCCCCTATAAAGGGGTTTTAACCTTCGTTGAGTGCCTACTTCTAGTGTCCCTGATCTTCATGTTTTTACTTTGATGATTTCTTGATCAAAAGGTAAAAAAGAGCATAAGAATATCACAAGTAATTATCAATATAAGAAAATCTTTTTGCCTTTCTGATTTTCTAATAGGTAAAACTGCTAAATGCTACCTCCCTGCAAATAAATGATAAGATAGACAAGATCTAAAAAAAATTTGAAGAACACCAAATATTGTAGACCAGTAATAAGCAACCTCAAAATTTTATGATCACCATTATGGCTACGTAATGTCTTCCACATAGGCATGCATGCAACTTAGTCATAATCCTTTTAGATTCTACATTATTGACACATTTTGAGAATCGATCCTCTAGGTTTTTTCCAACTAAATCCTATTTGAATCATACAATACTTAAATGCTTTCAATTTCAAGGCCCTTCTCTGATGTCTCCATACCACTCGTGTTGGTATAACTCTTCAAAATACTATGGAAATCATGCCATGACCATTCTCCTTATTCTTGTTTGATGCATTTTCATTTCCTTCTTTCAACGCCTTGGCCAGCTCTTGTCTCTTTATCACTTTAGCTAGTTTGGATTAGGGTAATTTTGAAGTCTAAAATGGGCCTCCTAACAAAATTATAAAATAATAATGGAAATAATAAAATAAGATTAAATTACATCATCAAATTCTAGAGGGAAAAAAGAAAAAAAACTACTTTTTCAACTCATATTTTCAACTTATCTCCCTATGGGTTTACTCAAATTTCGAGCAGGAACACTCATTGGATGCATAATTTAATTCTTCATCCAAGGAGTACCCATGTTTCATACTTTCTATGGACCCTGCTATATCAAAAATGAGAACTACATGAAAAACATGATTGCAATCATGTTTTTTCATGTATTTTTCATTTTTCGTGTAGAAGAGTCCATCTAAAATATGTAACATGCATACTCCTTGGATGAGGAATTAAATTTTTCATCCAATGAGTACTCCTAATCGAAATTTGAGTAAAACCTTAGGGAGATAAGTTGAAAAAATAATTTTTTAATTTTTTAATTTTTTAATCTTTTTACTTTTTACTTTTTTATCCCAAAAATGGTGAACCATCCCCCATGGTTGACATCATCATCTTGAATCTTATTGGTTCTTATAAAGTTTATTTTGGTTGTACATTTTTCTTAGGAGGCCCATTTTAGACCTCAAAAGTTATCTAATGGATTTCCAGATCATACTCTTGAATCATAGATATTGTTTACCTCTGGCACCTAAACAATCTTGTTGAATCAATATATATTTCATGGTTGGGTGAATCACACAATCAATTATTTTGGAATATCCCACATAACCTCTAAAATTCTTCAAACGTTGAACCAAAACATGCGCTTGTTTCTCCATGATATCATGCTTCAACTCTACAAATTCTAAGTGCCTTGCTCATAAAAGCTATGGGTTGCTCCATATTTAAATCATTCTTTTGCAATAATATCCTTAGAAGTAAATGAAGATATATGAAAATCCTTTGAGAAATGTACGCTTACCAAATTGGGAGTTGTGATAATATATTATTTTATCTACCTAAGTTCCCACTTGGTCTCATCATCCCATTTTTAAATTCTTTATCCTCCAACAAATTTAATACAATTTAGTAATTTCTGCAAAATTTGAAATGAACATTCAAATGAAATTCATCTTACCAAAGAAAGCTTCCACTAATTTCTTGCAGATAGGAAATGGAATCTATGGAGTTGATTCTACTATGGATGAACTAATATTAAACACTTTTCTTTGATATTATGTGTTCGAGGAGCTTTCCTTCATCAACTATGAAGGCCAAATTCTTTGGATTTAATAATATTTGATACTTTATGCACCTTTTGTAGACCTACTGAAGATGAAATGCCCCTTTCCAATCCATAGTAGCAAATAAAAGTGAAGTCATAGACTACCATGATTCCCATAGGTTATCTAAAAGAAAAAGGGGGTTAACAAATGAATTAGTAGATATTGTCTTAATAATTAAATAAAAGGTGGTAAAGTCACTTTAGAAAAATAAGTGACCCGTGGTATTATTTTTCCACCCATGGTATTTTGAAGAGGCAAAACTTATTAAGAAGAGGATACTTCAGGAAAAGGGCATGTGAGATTTGATTGGTGAATTGACAAAAATATCAAGTAGCTTGTGAGAGACAAATCCTCAAGTATTCGCAGTTTCAATGTTGAAATATGCACCCTAGCTGGTGGCAATTAGTTTTAGTGGATTTTGTTCCACCCTAGCTAATTAATAAAATTATCATATGTAGAAGAGGTTGAATTGGTATTCCAAGGAGGCCGAAATCAGTAGTCCATGAGGTGATCAATCTATCTACCTAGACAAGCCAAATTTCCAGCTACACAAGGGTCAAATTACATGTTTTACAGAGGGTAGAATTTATAATGTTGTTGGAGCCAAGTTTCTCTTCAGGTTAAAGGTTGAATTTGTTGGTAAAGTTGTCATTGATGTCAATATGAGTACAAACCCTAAGTGAAAAACCATAACCCCAGCATTGCTTGTTGAGGATGAAAACCCTAGATACATGGAAAATCTCTTGTTAACATCAACCCTAAAGCTATTTGATGAAACCCTAGATCTATTCCCTTGCATGGCTTATTCATATGATGAAACCCTTAAGATGCTCACGTTAACCTAAAAGTCCTAGAATGAATAAATGATACCCTAATCCTAATGGGTTAAAAGCCCATGTGATGAAGACCTAATCTAATAACCCTAGATGTATGAGTATGTCAAAGAAACCCTAGTCCTTGTATGCAATCCTAATGCATGGAGATCACATGTACTAGCATGACAAAATAATGAGAAAATTCTAATCCACTTAATGCTCTAATTCCATAAAAGAAATTCTTTAATAGGGTTGCTATGAAAAAATATTCATATGATGAAAGAAAAATTAAATTTCCATCCTTAGAGGTCATATCTTGAAGGGAATACTATATTATCTTATAGAGGAGGTCATAATCTTTCCAATGAGTTCTCACTTGCCTCCTAATTCCTTACCGTTGAAGGGAACTCAATTTTTGAAATCAACATATGTCAAAAATTCTCAAACTGTCCAAGCCGACTTGAGTAGGCTCATAACCCTTGGAAAATAGATGCACCCCTTCAGAATATGGAAAAACCACTATAAATATAGACCTCAATTCTTCCATTCAAGCTCAGAGTTTTCGGTGGAGACAAGACAAGAGGTAGAGAAGCAACTGCAACTTAGACAAGCAAGGAAGACAAGTTTGTGGAATTGTTCTTGTGTTAAATAGTCTCCCATAGGTTTGAACTAGGAGCAGAGAAGTTGTTGTATTTTCCATGGTCGAAGTTGTCATAGTTGTCATGGTCGAAGTTGTTGTAGTCACTGTGGTCTAAGCTGTCGTAGTTGCAGTGGTCGAAGCTGCCATAGTTGCCATGTTCAAAGCTATTGTAGTTGTTGCGGTTGAAGCTACTATGGTTGAAGTTGTCGTAGTTTCCATGGTCAAAGTTTTTGTAGTTTCCGTGGTCACTGCTGCCATAGTTGTTGTGGTTGAATCTACCGTGGTTGAAGTTGCCGTAGTTTCCATGGTCGAAGTGTTACTTTATTGAGATTGGAAAAATAGAGCTTGTTGAAGTCTTCTCTTGAGAACATAATAAGGTAGAGTTGGAGAACCTTTGAAGAACTTATGAGCAATCTTTGAAGGAGTATCCTTAGGAATTCCTTGAAGCATAGATTGAAGGCTTGTTGAAGGGACATTGAAGACCCATTGAAGTCAAAATTAAGAACCTTGGTAAGGATATTTTGAAGCCATAATGGGAAATAATTATTGAGGACTTAAGCCAATCTTGAAGGCACCCTTAGAGATCATAATGCACTGATAGGAGCACTCATAATGTGACCTTGAATAAAATTGTTGGGTGACATGAAGAGTTGTGAAGACACTTTTTTGAGAACCATAAAGCTGTCATTGATGAAAGAAGAGTTATTGAATATTGATTGAGAGCATTACCAGGGTTTGTTGCAGAAAACATTGGAAGCCTTGAAGAACAGTTGAATCCATAACGATGATCTAAAGCAGAGGGTTGGATCCCTAGAGGTTAGGAGTCCCCAAGAAGATCAAGTTGGAGCATGTACTAGTGAGAGGGTTAGATCCCTAAAGGTTTTCCTCATAGAGGCAAAGTTGGAGCCCTAAAGGTTGGAGCCTCGTAAAGTCTAAGTCGGTGCTTGGAAAAGTACAGGTTGGAGCTTGGTGATTTAAAGATTGGTTTCTTCATCTAGGGTTAAAGTCCTAATTATTATTGTACTTGATTCATTGTAAAGAGGACTAGAGTCCTCATCATTGATTAATAAAATTATTATTCTATCATTGTTCATTTTTTGTTCTAATTATAAGTGACCTTAACTGGTAAA